>NQII01004233.1:132215-210971 GCA_002778355.1 Clitarchus hookeri
TTTTTTTTTGCTGTGCTGGAATGTGACACCTCGAAAAAAAAACGTCTCTTCCTCTCCTACTCCCGGCCCGTGGCCATCCTACCAAACAAAGAAGGCTTGGAGGAATGTATCGATCTGCTAGCAGTGTTGTTTACTGGGGAGGGCTGAGCTAAAGAGAGAGAGAGAAGGGAGAGGAGTGTTGATGTAAGAGCGAGAGCTGAGATAACAGACTATTCTGATACACTTCCCTCCAAACATCGCCGAACAGTTTACGACTACCACTTCTTAATTGTTTTTCCGTGTAAAGCACTTTGCCGCACCACGTTGTACTGTAGTATCTCCTGCTGCTAACGTAGTTCTCAACTGAAACGCCGACAAGCGCTAGTTGCATCAGCCAACACAAAAGCTTGTGACCAACTGCACCACCAAAGAACTGCAACATCTATGAGAATACCAGTGAAATTGTTTATGTTTTCGTAAGTGTCCACGGCGTTTGTGGATGCAAAAAGTTAATTTCATTTCCGTTTACAAAAAATTACTACCAAAATTTTTGGATTCGTGAAGCGCAAAAGGTGTTCGTTAAAGCGAATGTTTTATAAATCGACCGTAAATTTTAAGCGAAAAATTCGTACTACTGAAAATTATTTACATGTGAAAGTATAGTATTTTGGCGGGACCAAATGGTTTGTTCGTACTAATGAAATGTTCGTTGTAATGAAGTTCGTTGTACTGGTGCTTTACTGTATTTGGACACACACTTCAAATCTTAATTTAGCTTATCCAACTTTTGATGTTCCTGGACCATCGACATGCTGATTGGTGCACATTTACAGTATTCTCAGCTGTTGTGCATGGGAACAAGTTTGACACTGTGTTTTGATGGTGTTCATGGGGAAGGTGCAGACTCATAAACTGCACAGCATAGTGAAATTGCATGTCGTGCCTCATTAACTGTATCCCTATCACTTGAGAGTGTTGTAAAATAATTCTGGGAACTGGAGAAGATTCGACAGAAGTACTTCAAGTCTCCTGATGATTTAGCATATGAGAACATTTTTGAGAAGACCTGTGTCAGAGACTGTACTGGAAGGTGCATTGTAGCACTACCATTTTGTGAACCTGTCCCCAGATTAAGCAACTCCCAATCTCGTACATTACACTGTCTGCAGGCATTGGAATGATGTTTTCAACAACAACCAGAACTACAAGCCTAATATAGTGAGGTCATGCACAACTACCTCTCTGCAAGTTGCATGGAACATGCTGCTGAAACTACTGGGGAATGGACAATCTATTACATTCCCCATCACCAGGTTTTGAAGCCAAAAAGAACCACCACCAAGCTGCGAGTCATATTTAATGCTTCAGCTAAAACAAACCAAAGCATCAGTCTGAACAATTCACTCCTTGCAGGACCAAAGCTGCAAACTGATGTGTGTCATGTTGTTCTGAGGTTTCACTGTAATTTTGTGGAGTTTACAGCAGACATTCAACAAATGCGCAGGCAGATTTTGGTTACCCCAGAATGGTGCATCTTCTGCCTCTTGTCTAGCAATCTGCACATTACACCAGTTGGCAACAAATTAACAATCTCGTTTCCCTACTGCCAGCGCTGTTCTGAGATCAGATGTTTATGTGGATGATATCTCAGGGGCAGCAACTGTGGAAGCAGCTCTAGCCATGCAGAAAGAGCTTATTGAGCTATTGAAGGTGGGTGGGTTCTGGCTTTGTAAGTTCATGAGCAACGATGAGTCACTCCTCACTTGGCCACCTATAGATGATCTTCAGATACCATCTTCCGTGATGTTTGATGCAGAATCTCAATCTATCCCGAAAAGTCATAGGGCTTTGCTGGAACTCAGAATCTGAGACGTTCTATTATCAGATTCATGAGTCTTGTGCAACGCCAACCAAAAAACTCATTTGGTCAAAAATTGCTCTTATTTTTGACCTTAGGATAGCTGTCCCCTGTCATTCCCAAGGCCAAGAGACTGTTGCAGCAGTTATGCCTTTCAAAAATTGATTGGGATGCCTTACTTACACTAGACATTATTAAGAAATGTAATGCGTTCAGAACAGAGCTTCCACTGCTCTCCAGTGTCCAAGTTGCTTGCCCATACATGCTACATGGTGGCAGCACATATGAGTTAAACTGGTTTTGTGATAGTTCAAAAGTGGGATACCCTACTGTTGTGTACCTTTGTGCAGTTGAGCAAAATGGACATGTGAACATGAGCCTAGTCTTCTCCAAACGTAAGGTGGCCCCACTGAAGACTCAAGTCTATTTGCCTAGAATTGTATACAGCTGTTGCCCCTTGCCAAAGCTCAAACTTGTTCACACCACACTGGAAGGAATTGTGACAATGAGCACTGTGCAAGCCTGGTCCGACTATAGTGCTGTGCTCAGTTGGATTGCTGTAGTGAAAAACCTTTGTGGTTAATCGAGTCAGCCAAATTCAAGAAGCTACACCAATTGAGTGCTGGCACCATGTTGCATCTGCGGATAATCCAGCTGATTGTGCATCCCGAGGACTGAAGCCTTCCCAGCTACTCAACCACCCCTTTTGGTGGTCTGGTCCCAGATGGTTGGTGCTGCTGCCTCAGTCAGAAATGCCAAGTAGTAAAATGAGTGCTAGCACATCTGAGTTGGAATGTATCCATAACAAAGTAAAAACTGTGGTGCTAATGGTGGATATCCAACATGATAGATTCAACTCACTGTTGGCAAGACGTGGTACGTTTAGAAAACTTCTGCATGCCACTGCTTATGTTCACAGGTTTATTCACGATTATTGTCATCCGTTACACAAGCAGACATGGATCAAGAAAATACAGCTATAGGCATTTGCAACCGAGATTAGAGGCTCAGCAGCCTATCAAGTCATCCTTGAGAAGACTTTCCCCTTTTCTGGATTTTGCGGGAGTGCTCAGAGTGGGTGGTCGCCTTCATAATTCAAATATTTCCTTCAACCACAAACACTCTGCTGTTTTGCCTGGCTGTCATCGTTTCACAGACATACTGGTTACACATGAACACAACTTGAAAGCAAAATTCTGGGTTCTGGGTGACAAATGCTGTGCATAATCATGCTACAAATGTTATCAAACTAAGCCCGTGATTTAAACCCAGTTTATGAGAGACCTTCAGGCTGGCTCTGCCGGAGTAGATTATGGTCCATTTATAATCTTGATGTCTTATACTCGAGAAGCCCACTGTATCAAAGCCTACTCGTGTCCTTTTGTGTGTTATGAAGCAAAGCTGTTCACCTGGAACTGGCCTTTGACCTATCCACAGCAACAATTTTAGCAGCATACAACAGATTTATCAAATGTAACATTTTAGGTGTGTTCTGACTTCCTTGTTTGAATTCCTGCCTATTGCATTAGTGCACTTATGATAACAAGATGAACTAGACTCTCTTGTTGCCTCGTTTGTGTTTTGTTAATCCGCCATGTTGTTGCAGTTGGTTTTTTTCCTTGTGTGCGGTGGACACAGTTATCCAGTCGTTTTCTGTCTTGGACAGAGAATCCAATTAAAAAAAACTTTGTTTGAGCTATATTTGAACCAGCCCTGTATGTATCATAACGAAACAGATTCCATCACATGGTAAACATGTCATAAATCATAGTTAAATTACATGAAAATTATTAAAAATAACATTTACTAAGAAAAACGGCATGCTAAAATACGTTTAAAACATGTCATTTAATTTTCGTTAAATATTACAAAACACTATTCTCCCATATCAAAATTCCTACTGATAACAGTGTATAACTTAAGGCACAAATACCTCCTACATTTATAACTGTATATACTACACATATACAAAAGATGTAACTAAGAAATTAAAATGCATTAAATGTTCCGATTACAAAACCAAAAATTAAATAAACTTGCAAATTAAATGGCTTGCTGCTAGAGTGAGATCAGGAAGTAAGTTATTTACGTGAAATTTGCCAGCATGAAATACAGTTATTTATTGTCCAAGTTATTATATTAGATATTTTTGAGTCATTCCTTGCAAATAAAACACTAATCAATGTATTAAAAAGATTTCACACCCCAGACAACGGTTTAACATAAGAAATCAGCAGGGTCTACTGTGATTGGTCAGAAAATCTAGTAGGGGCTGGGGTCACAATTTCTCCGTTAAATCATAGCAGCACTCTTTCTTGCGTGGAATATTTGTAGAATTTTCCATTATTTTATTTCATATTTTATGTAAGGGTAATTGTATTTAAAATATGAAAACAGCATACTATAAAAATCATAAAACCTTACAACACAGACCTGGGCACTGCACCAAACAAAATATTGCCACACTACTGCCATACATCTCCAGCAGTCTTTTAGACTTTGGGTTAACTTGCAACCGACATCAACATAGAAAATTGCTTTCCATCAACACTAATTGGACAAATTAAATTAATTAATTATAAATATAGCATTACTATTACCTTAATTCACGTCCATCAAAACACCTATCCTCATTTCATATACTAGCAGGTAATGGTTTCTCAAGACCTTTGTGTCTTTACTGTATACAGACACATAACAAATAAATTGTTCTCGAACATAACAAACATAATACATATATCCACTGAAGTTTTCAGAAAAGCTAAACAATATCGCAAATATAATTAGTAAAATTAATTCAACCCAATTTTCTTCAAGTTTCTCCAGGTTTGAAATTAATTTAACCAACATCAACTACATGTAGACAAATTGGCCAGGTTGGCAATTTGCATGAAATTTCTAAGACCCAGTGATTAAAAACAATGTTGGAATATAGCAAAAAGTAATTTATAAAATGTGACATACCATATCACTAAAAGATATATAACTGTTTAACTTATTATGTAAACTAATATTTTATATTTGGGGTTACGAAATGCCACATAAATTATGACGTTTAAAGAAACTGGAGAAAAAAACACGAAACAATAGAAGATCCGGAAAGTTGAAAGGTGCGTCAACCGAGGGAAGTTATGAATTTGTTAGAAATACACATATGCTGTAATTATGCCAATTTTAATGCTTATGTGCTTAGACCCAAATGAAATTTGACGCACGACATCAATTAAAATAGCAGCGACGTCACTGTCGGACAAGGGTTCTATAGTACTGGACAGAGGCACTGACTAATTTACTGTGGGAAGTTTGGATTATTTACCACCTATTAGTCACCCTGCTGAGGTATAGGTTAAGGCACATAGCCATACGGCACGGCACAAAGTCAGGTATGGTGACAACGGCTCTAAGCACTGATGGTGTGAACAAAGGCACTCTTTTACCTGCAGTGGGCTTTACCCGGGGTAGATCCTGGCTTGGCTGCTGCTGCTGCTGCTGACTGGAATTCGTACCCTGTCCTGGGGCATTGGTGGTGCTGCTGACTGAGATGGGTGGCTCCCGCAGTGGGTTGCTGGTCCTCGCAGACCTGAAGTAAGGACTGGCGATGCCCAGTGGTACTGGAAGCCCCAGTCATATGCACTCTACGAGTAGATGTGACTCTCAGACGATCTTCCAGGGTGGCTGGAAAAGGGAGGTAGGGGGAACTGGGAGATGAGGCCTCTCCAGTTGTCGGGCGGCATGAACTCGGTCCCGTGGGGAGAGGCTGCATAGGGCAGATGGCACTGGGTTGCACAGCAACTGATGAGGTTCAGAGGCTGTAGCTGCCCTCTTAACTCTCCACCTTGCACCACATCTATGGATGACGGGCATATGGGAAGGTACTACGGTCTACCACATTAAGGAGGAGCAAGCGACGAGTTCCCTGGCTAAGGGTAAAACCAGTAGGGGACTAGGCCAACCAGAATCAGTACTGTTACTCCAACCAGTGAAGTACGATGAGTGGCTGGAGCTGAACTGGATGTCTAGCCGCTTCGTCGCATACCTGGTCCACAGTATAAGGTGACCGTCTAATGTGTTATGTTTTATGACATACTTGTGCCAAGTTAAGGGTAACCAGCAGTCCTAGACAAGTTTTCGGCAAAGAGGATTCAAGGCACAGTCTCCTAAATCCCCTTAGTAGGTTTGATGTCTACGGGGATGGAAGTAACAATCATTCTAGAATTAGTACTTGGGGTCAGGTAAGATTACGTGTTTATTCCCCAGACAAATAAACACGGTGGCTCGTACTATCTCCTAGCTATCATTGAACTGTAACCGGCAGAAGTAAGCTACGGTAAACCAGATGAACGGGGACCTGGGGCTAAACTAAACAAGCGCAGAAAAAGGCTAGGTAGCTATGATAACAACTAACCCTAACTAATCTATGCTGTAGTCCAGAGGGGACTCTGGGTTCACTACCAAAGTGGTAGTGAGTGTAAGGGAGGTAAAAGACTTCTTCAGGAGTCACTGGGCAAATATCTGGAAGACTGCTGGTCTCTCGTTAGCAAAGCAGTAGGCAGAGAGCTCCAGCAAGCGAGGCGGTGGAGCGATCTTCTGAGTATCAACTGGCATTTTGGAGCTGTGCGCTCGCGTATATAGACGACCAGCTGCAGGTCCTTTGTCTCCCTTCAGCTGGTCAGGTATCTTTGTACTAGAGCACCTCCCCTAGTGGCACAGGCCACATTCTCTTGGAGGATGCTAGAAATGTGGTTTTCCTTGAGTGTGGGTTGTGCCACTCTCGCGAGCTTAGGGGCAGTGCTGGGCTACATGACTGGCTTCTGTTGCATGCAGGGGTGATTGCCGGACCCATGACGTCTGACATAGTGGTATAGATGGCCTCGACTGCCATGTCCTTAAATGCCCTTTGACAAGGGGCATGTTGGTTGGCTATGGAAGCAAGTCGTCTTGGGTTGAAACCCCGTTCGGGTTGACGTGACGCGAACGTAAAGATGAGACGGAGTCGTAATTAATAATTATGTCAGTACGCATCATGCGTAAATCCCTCCCCCCTCCCTCCGTGGACTCATCCGGTACAATTCTGGTGCGTGAGTGAGGTGGCACTGTCACTCAAAATTGTCTAAGTTGGCTTCTGTAATGCTCCTCTTCTGTGCTCACTCTCTGCACCGGCGGGTCACTTTCCCTCTCGTAGAAGCACTATCACTCTCTAGCCCCGCTAATGGGTTTTACCCCCTGGGGAGGATAGCTGTCATGCGTAATGTTCTGGTGTTGGATGAATGCTCACATCCCTTCTTTAGTTACAAGAAGTGTGTTGTTCACACAAGTCAGCTGAGGTGTGTGTTTTATTTACATAACTTGACAGAGTTTTAACCTGGAATAAACCAATTTACAGGCACACAAGTGAAAAAAATACTGTCGAACACTGAGGCATGTATTGTAGTCCCACTCATGAGGGGTGTGTTAACTTACTACTTACCTGCCATGACGCTGAAGGCATATTTACTGGCCCTGCTCTGTGGCCTCATAAATGGTCGCACGGCAGGTAGTTAACTTGTGACAAGTTGCTACCTAGGCCGGCTTTAAGCCTTCTGTTACTTAGGCCGGCTTCTACTTGCATAATATACAACATGAGTTACCCTTTTAAATTTAAATACGTTACCAATTGTCATATGGACTACCTACAAACAATAAAAAACACATAGCACTCAAAATATTACAATATTTACAAAAAATGCTGGTGCACAAACTGTACTCTTTGCATTACTGGAGTCCATTTTCATTTCATATGCCTGTCTTTCAGCGTGGTTTATCTCTGTGTGGGAAGTCCTTGGTTGACATGGGCAGCCTCGCTTCCTGCATAAGGCCCCTTGTTGTGGATACGGCCACGTTAATTTAGCCATGGGGCGCCATGGTGACTCCTGTACCGCCCCGACTGACCTGGGGAGGCAGAGTGGAAGATGTGAGGAGGCACCTCCCTCGTTCGGCTGGTCATGTGTCGGCTGCTGGGCTAATCGGTGACATCCTCGGCAGTGGCCAGCTTGGGGCCACCAAGCACCGAGGTACGACTGGTTGTCCCCTCCTCCTGGAGGGGCAGTGTTAGGGTGTCCGTCAGATGCCGGGACTTCTCTGCTTCCTTTACCCCCTTGGCACTGCTGGACTCATCCTCCCAGGCGGAAGGCAGTCCAGTGACGAACTTGCTGCCGTCGGGCGTCGAGGCCTGGTTGGTAACCACATCGACCTGGGTAGACGCAGCCGGTGTCGCTGTCAGAGGTAGGGGCTCTTTGGGCTTCCCTATGTTGCCGGCACAGCTCGACTCCTCCTCGGGAGCTGGGGTCTCGAGCCGTCCGGCATTGAGATGTCGCGGGTTACCATGTCCTCCTGGGTGGACGTGGTCGGGGTCGCCATCAGAGGCAAGGACTCTTCAGGCTCCCCTACCTCGTCAGCGCGGCTAGGTTACTCCATTTCAGGAGCTGAGTTGGCAGCTGGTGTCTCGAGGATGTCCGGCGTCGAGATGCTGCAGGTCACCACGTCCTCCTGGGTGGACGTGGTTGGGGTTGCCCTCTGAGGTATTGACTCTTTGGGCTCCCCTAATTGGTTGGTGCAGTGGTGTTAACCTTCCTCCTGAATGGTGCTGGGTGGCTGGGGTCATCGGCGGGGCTCCCTGTCCAAGAACCCTCGCCACGAGAGTTCCGACCCAGTCAGGGTCATGCGGCCGTGCCTGGCGGCCACTTTTCTGACAAAGTCAGTCGGGGTCGAGGGCAGTGTCCCGACTGATATCGCTCCTCGAGGTGCTGGACGTTTATTCCTCACTGGCATCGGTTGGATGCTTCTCTGCCAGACGTCCGGGCGTGGCTCGGGATCCAGGCGAGCTTGTTGCTCCCGGATGGCTGGTGGCTCAACTTCGGCAGACGTTTGCGGCAGGGGGTCATACTCCATCTATCCTTCTTCATCCAATTCGTCCTCCGTTGCTTCCAATTCAAAGTCCTGGTTTCCAGCAGGGCAAGGGCGCATCTGCCATCGGGTTACTTTAAGAATGCGTCCTCTGGCATCTTCAGCCCAGTAGACATTCTCCTGGCATCCTACGACAGTGTAGGGTCCTTCCCATTTGTCGGATAGCCCTGTGCTGAATTGCCCTTTTCCCTTGCTGAGAGGGTGGCTACAGAGTAGCATGGCATCGCCAAACCTGAAGCTTCTTACCCCTGTACTTGACTGCAGGTATTGCCGGGTCTTGGGCATTGCACGCCCTCGTAGTCCGGGCTAGAGCGTCTAGTTGGACATCTTCAGGCTGTAGCATTTCGGTTGGGGGCTTATTCCGCCTAGGTGGAGATTTCATCCTAGGATAAGCTGGCTGGGGCTGGTGTTCACTGCCTCATTGTTTCACCTCCTAAGGGTAAACAATATATTTGGCAGGTGCTTGTCCCATGAGATGGAGACTCTTCTTGAGCTCTTGGTTTCTCCGTTCAGTGGGCTTGGCTTGTGGTGGTTTTTGGTGTGTGTGTCTGTGTGGGGGGTGGGGGGGGTCCCCATTTCTACCACCCATAGGTTGCAAGTTGTCTGTCGTTTGCAGCTGGTAAATTGCGTGCTGTTGTCAGTTAAAATGGCTTACGGGTATCCCCAGCAGGAAATATTTCCATTTCAAACTTCCTTACTATGTTCAGGGTTTCTTGGCTGGGTAGCAGGAAGGCTTCCATGGTGCGGGAAAACTGGTCGGTCACCACTACCAGGTACCTGTTGTTCCTCATGCTCCTGTGGTTGGGCCCCATTAGGTCTGCTGCTAAGTGAGTCGAGGCAGTGTGGGGTCGATGAAGTTTCCCCTTAGGCTGGGGCACGGTGTAAGCCTTGCGGCAACAACACGCCTCGCAACTGTTTACGTATTGTCGCACGTCTCAACTCATTCCGTTCCATGTATTTCGCTCATTGATATCTGGTTTCTTTGATGCCGAGTTGACTGACCTGTTGGTGGTCATAGTGGTACCGGCAAAGGTCAGCCCTTAGATCGCATGAGACCCAGACCTTCCAGGCACAGGGTTGTCCGTTTCGAGATCAGACAATGTCACCTCGTAATTCAAACCTCTGGGGTATGTCCTTGAGGAGGTGCTGAGCATCTAGGTCTTTCTGCTGGTAGTAACTTATCTGGTATAGACTGAGTTAGAGCTGGAGAAGTCGGATGTGCCCCTCGGGGCTTCATGGTGAGGCCAGAGGAGAGGTCATCCTTTCCCACACCTCGTCCACTTTGGTGCTCCCTCAGAGGTCCGGCTGGCGGGATAATGCATTGGGCAGGTCATTTGTTTTACCAGGGCAATGTTGCACTTCGAAGACGAACTCTGAGAAACACCTCCCATTGTCCTAACTTGGCTTTGGCGTTCTTCGACTCACGTAGCCATTGGAGGGCTTTGCTGTTGATACGGAGTAAGAAATGTCTTCCTTCCAAGTGGTACCTGTATTTTCTCACCACCCATATTATGGCGAGGTATTTCTGCTCGTTTATGTGGTACTTTTGCTTGGTGGAATTTAGGCGGGTACTAGCGTAGGCGATGACCTGGGGCTGCCTGGCAGAGTCCTCCTGGTATAATATGGCGTTTGACTGTAATATAAGGGGGCTGTCCCCTTAAGGCATGTGGAGTTGCTCAATATTTTGAAAATTTTCTTTCAGGTTTTGAAATGTGACGCAGTGTTCTTCTCCCCTCGCCAACATGTTTCCTTCTCGAGGAGGGAGTTTAGCGGCACCATTTGTTGGGCGATGTCGGATATAAGTCACGTAGCCAGTCTTCTATGGCTCATCGAGGCGGTTTGGCGGTAGTTCCCCTCTGGTGTGACTATGTGATCTAGGTTGTCAATGGCTGCTTTTCCAAAATGGCTTTTGGAGAGTTTACAGGCGAGGTGATGCAATTCAAGTCTTTCTAGCACCCTCTGAAGGTGCCCACAATACACTTCCCAGGACTTTGGGTACACAATAATATCATCCAGGGTGGCAAAAAGAATTGACCAATATAGTCTGCCAGGACTTCTGCGGACATCAGCCTCGAAGGTGGCAGGGGCATTCTTTAGCCAGACCCCGATTGCATGTCTAGGGTACTGAAGATCTTGGCTTCTCCTATTTACCGGAGCGTGTGGGTTAGGTTAATGGTCGGAGGTTCAGTGGGGTACGTCATGTCGTTTAGGTCCTTGTAATTTATGCAGAATCTCAACTGTTCCGTCTTTCTTCAGCACTAGAACGACCCGGGAATTGTAGGGCGAATCTAATGGTTCTACAATACCCTGCTTCTTCATCACCTGGACTTGTGCCAAAATGAGGTGGCGCCTCCTAGCGGACATGCGGTAAGGTCTGTTATAAACGGGCATGTCAGTGATACGCCAAATTTTGAGTTGAATACTACACATCTGACACAGTGATACCCTTTGGCCGAAATCTCCGGCATGGTCTGCCAGTATCTGCCGCAACTGGGTGAATTCCGGTTCTTCTAACTGGTGATTGATTTCTTCGGGTGCTGTCGGGGGTGAGATCGCCGCGTCTGGTTCGGGCTCCCAAGTTTTCAGTTACTCTATGCTTGTCCCCGATATACATACGTTGTTGACCGTGAACCGCATTGTTGTTGGCTGTTGGCGTAGCCATGATTGTCCCAAGATTACTTGATGTTAGGAATATCATTTGATTGGTACACATACCAGTTATCAGGGTTTTATATTACGTATGTACCAAGATGATTATTCATTCTTCTTCATGAAAATACCTAGATAACATTTTTGTTGTGTGAACTTTGAATGAGTTTTTTGCGACGGCAACGTGTGCGCCAGGATTTCCGAACAGTCATCTAACATACCTCGACACATCTAGTTAGTAGTTATGGGAACAGAGATTGAGGCAGAAGACAATTTTAAGTTCATTGATGGAGGGTAGGGTTTACGGAGGAAGGGAAAGGGTGTATAAGTTTAAGGATGAAACTGTCAAACCATCAATACTTACAGAGGAATACCAATGCAATAGAAATTTTCTGGAATTATAAAGGAATTCCCAGGCTTTTACCCAGTTTATTCCTGGTCTTGTCAAATTTCTGGTATTCCCAGTTTGCTTGGTTGGCAGACACCCTGCCTACAGATGGATTATTTTTAATAACACAAACACACTTATACTTTCTAAAAGGTTTTATTTGAAATTTTCAATATCAGCATGCCAAAATACTGCACTTCTTATACCTTTCAAAACAATGAACAAACACAACTTACCCAAGACTGATTTCTTAAGTGGAATATTACAAACTAAATTAGAAATATAATCATACCAAAAATTCATAACTATAAAATACATCGTTACACATACGGTTTCAAATATTTTCAAGAACAATTTATGAAATCACAGTAAAACTGTCCAAAAATCTCACAAGAACAGAATCAGGTAAGTTTGTAATAAGGTGTTTGATGTATGAAGGTTTTGAGCTGGCAACTTCAAGACTTGTGATAAATTTTTTAATTTTAAAAAATATTTACAAACTTCAGTGGCATTAAGTATAAAAGTATCACTGTCCTGAAATCACTACAATTGGCGATGAGTAGTCCAATTTTCATGTTGTCCTCCTTGCATTCTGCTGCTAGGTTGAGCGCGCGCTGCACCCTATTCTCAGCATGCTCTGACTTCATCCAACATGACTCTGCCTTGTCTACCATTTGAAAATGCTAATGAAATCAAGCCATCTGATGAGCTGAGGAAAAAAACTAAGAACTTGAAGAAATAAATGGGAGTCAGCAGTTGTATGAAGTGTTCAGACAAAAAATGCCTGCAAATATAAATATTTAGTCTGTGTGTTCAACATTTTAAATTGTTGTTTTGTGAGAACCTGAGACTTGACTGTTCAAAAGATATCAGTTTTCCAAATTAAATTTTTTTATTATTGAACAATGTATTATTTTAACATAGACCTATGCAACAAGAAGAAAAAGCTGTATTTTCATGGTAAAATCCTTACAATAGTTTCCTGTAGTCACTTAGCTGTAATACTTTTGTTTGCATGAATGAAAAATACACATTTCCAGCAATTTTGTTATTACAGGATATTACAGAATTTTTAATTGCAAAGTAGAGGATTTTATAACCATTCTTGGTGGCATCCCTGATATAGGGGTTGGGGATGTGTCAAAATTACTCCAAAATTCACCAAAATATTTATTGCAACTGACCTGTCATAACAACTTTATTTCTGGAAAACATGAGGGGTCGTTTCAGTAAGCTTCTATTGTAGTTTATTTTTACCACCAAATGAGGTAGAATTAAAACAAAATTAATAACACAACATACATATTGTAACGCTGCGGTTTTTCAGGTTTCATTATTGTCTTTTGGTTACACATTACTTTTCAGATTAAGATTTGGACGTTATGGTTTATTAGCCCTTAGAGGGTAGCAAGTATTACATGTTTTGTAAATCACGTGAAACTAAAGAAAAGTATCTTGATTGGCTCTCATCTCGCCATTGCTGGTTGGATAAGAAATGTGGCGTGGTCAGCTGACAGCCAATCAGAACGCAGGTTACAAGAAGGGTGACGCTGAAGGTTGAGTCAAACATTTTCCTCTTCAAGAAACACCGCCATCACCGCGAGAATGGTCATGTGCTAATAATTATTAAAATGATGTAATATAATGTAATTGCTTCAAGATGTTTTGATGCGGTGCCCTGAGGGATGCAGAGTACCATATACATAACATCTGAAAAGCATCTGCACGTGTTGCACACATTTCACTACACAGAGGGGCATCATGGGAGCAACTTGCCGTGAACCGAAAGTGAGAAAGAAAAGAAAGAAAAAATAAATAGAAGTGGCCGGAGGGTGAGGAAGGGAGAAGTGAGATGAACAAAAGGTCCAACCATTAAGAAGTAGGGCAAGATGGAAGGAAACGAAATGGGCAAATTTTGCAGATGCTCACAAAGTGAAAAGGGCATGGAGGAGAAAGAAAGGAAAGAAAAANTTTTTTATGAATGCAGACCATTTTGTTTTGAGTGCAAATTCATTTTGTTATATGAAGACCCATATAGGGTGGAAAGGACACAATGTGTATAGAGCAGAGGATGCAAATTGGCATGTGATCCGACTCAGGCCCTGGAAATCATAACAACCACCTATGGAAATAATTGTGTAAAGGGAATATTTGTGTTGATGTATCTAGTGTTATGTAAAGAAGTGTACATAGGTAACTGGGCTCTAATGCTACAAGGGAAAAGTGTTATTATCATTGTAACAAAAATTTTGTTTCGGTAACTAACGAAACAAAAGCAAATTGGGATAGGCACCCAGGAATTAAGTATAGTAATGAGTAAAAAAATTGTTTTCAGAAAACAAATAAAAGGTAAAACAAGAAATATTGGTATTCATAAATGTTATGACAGTGCAATTTTTAAATGTAATATGTGTACAGAGCGAGAGTTTTTGGGTATTGAGATAAGGTTTATGAAAAAAAAAAAAAAAAAGTTTCTTGTTTCAAGAATGTTAAAAATGTTTAGCCAATGGCATGGCAGTGTGTCTGGTGGTAAGTTGTTGCAGAGGATGAGTAGGCTTTGTATTAATGGTGTGCGGCAGGGGCCCACTAGGTAAATCATGTATTGAAGTGTTCAGTGTGATATAATGTTACACGCTAATTCTCAAGGTTTGTCTTTTATTTAAATCACTGACCCTATGTTTCGGGTAGTAAAGATTGTATGTATTGACAGTGTTTGTCCGAGTCTGACCCAGAAAGAGATTGGGCAGTAATCATGCAGTGTAATATGTAAAAGGTATCCTGGTTGTTCAAAGTGACAAGAATCTCCTAGATTACTATATGTACTGTGGAGAAGGTTTCGGGAGGGAAAATTAAGCTGCTATACATGTTTTGAAAGTTGAAATTTCTAGGATTTAATCATATTAATGTATTNTTTCGGGAGGGAAAATTAAGCTGCTATACATGTTTTGAAAGTTGAAATTTCTAGGATTTAATCATATTAATGTATCACACTAAGTAACCATAACCGGCAGCCATAACAATTTTTGACAGCTGGCAAAAATTATACTGCGAAAAAAGATTGCTGTAATTACACTTCTTTCAGTTTTAGATCATGAAAATAAAAATTGTTGAAATAAACGATTGTGGACAAGAGAATGATTGGTCTGGAGGAACGAAAGCAGGAGTGTACTGGCAATGCTTTTTGAAGAATTCAATAGGTACACAGATAACCTCAAAATTGTATACAAATATGTTTTTTTAGGGATGGGTCAGTTCGGTTCTTCAGTTCCAATTTATACCGGTTCTCGGTTCTCGAGATTTGAGTTTTAGGTTAACAACAACTACTCGGTTGGTTCTCGTTTCTACACAGCCATAAATTTACTGCAAAACTCTGTCCTTACAAAAGTAACTACCTCCTGTATAGTACTCCCTTTTCCCCAAAAATAAAGGAAAAAAATTCTGGGGTGCCTGCCATACATCTGTGTTTCCCTGTAAGGCAGAGAATAGCCTTGTCAAGGAGGCTGGAGTAGGGAAGAAGTGACAGGTGTGGCATTCCAACAGCAAAAAAAAACCAGCAGGTCCCTGCATAAAAGAAGCAAAAAAAAAGGAAGGGGGCCACCCTGTCACTACTAAAAGAAACTAAAAGAAAAGGGAAGCAGGCAGGTAAAAGAAGCAAAAAGAAAATGGCAGCAGGTCCCCCACTGGAGTTGACATTCTTTTAATGACCATAGGTTAAAGTAAGGCCATAATGTTTTGGCTTTTAGTGCCACTGCGAGTTATTTAGTTAAAGTATTTTCCAAACATATCACAATCACTACCTATTACTGTAAAAAAAAAAAAAAAAAAAAAAAAAAAAAAAAAAAAANTTAATACAAGTTATACATTAAATCTTATCTTCACACTTTGTTATTGTTCTATTCTTCGGTAGGTTAAATAAAACATTTAATGAATTTTACCTGCATTGGTTGAATGAAGTTGCAAGCAAAATGCAAGTATTCAAAATGGAACCGAATACCGGAACCAATATTTTTTGTTATTCAACCCATCCCTAGTTTTTTTCTATCTATCTATCAACACTGCGAAAACAATCATGTTGCCATGTAAATAAAGTCACTTGACATGTTTTCCTTGCTCTCATTGGCTGAGATCCTGAACTAACAAACACGTAGAGAAAATAGTACCATTCCAATTACTGAAAAATAGTAGACTAACCAGCACAACTGCACGTAGGCATTGATATTTCCAGTGAACGAGCACGTCTAGCAGTAAGCAAGACTCCACGCATGTGATATCGTAAGGGAAATCATTCTGTGTACGGCAGGCTTTACTGAAATTCCTAATAACGAACCACTCAATAAAGTATGACTCTGGCAACAAATTCAGCATGACTGAATACTAAACAGTGATCTGCTTCAGGTTTAGGTATAGTCAAAGGCAGATTACCTCAACACAAAACAAGTCATAGGCTGTTTGTGACTAAATAAGCATTTCTGAGAGCTCCGACCAAGTTCAATTTTCACCCACTTTGTGACCTTCTATCACATGTAAAATTAATGCCACTAGGACTACGGCTTTATTCATTTCATAATCAAGTGTAACTGCTAAATTGTTATTTTTACAAGTTAATGTATACTTTTAAAAACATAAAACAATAAGAAAATTAATAAATTTAAAAAATTTAAAAGTAACGCTTTTAATCAGGGCTGGGCTGATCACCACTTTTGCCGATTCTGCCGATGCCAAACATTTGCTGCCGATCCTGCCAATTTTTTTGGTGCATTAGTGCTTTTTATAATTGAATAAGTTCCGTATGACTGAATATATATATGTCATGATTATTTACAGTTCCACACTATTCCCCAATATTTATATGAAGATAATGTACTGAAGTAAAAAAAAAAACAAAAACATTGTGTACTTAATAAATCTTAAAGCATGTAAATAAAAGTTTTAAAAAGGCAAACAAAAATTCTGCATATTTGCTTGTACGATGCACATTTAAATATCATGAATTACATTGAAATTTCGGACTGACAAAAGTTGCACTTGACTTTCGATTCATTGCCCACAATTCCACTGTAATAGTTCCACACAACAAGACTTTTCTTTAACATTTTTGTTATAAAATGTTTTCACTGTGAAGAAAACATGCTCTTATAAAATAAACATTCATTTTCATTAATTTACAACTACACTTTCTGATTGCCGGCAAGCAAGCAAGGGGAAGTAACGTAAGAGTGTCGACAATTGCAGTGTTTGTTATACAATCAATAGAATCAAAGTGCCATCACGACTACACTCATATTGTTACACAATCGATTCCCAATCCAAGCAATCGCAACTTAGAGATGGAAAGAATGACAAATATGTACCTGCGACATGTCACGACCAGTGACACAGAAGTCACAGAGCCAAGTCGCAGCGACGTTGTCACTACAACTTCCATTGTTCGAAATTACATAACACGCTTTGTTGTGCACGTCATTTTACAAGGAAATACTTCATTATAACGACACACTGTAACTTTCAGGCCTATTGACCTACAAATTAAAATCCATTCTACGTAAAAAATTTTATTAGGGGAGTAATTTAAAAACCAATTTAACAATTGTAGAAACTGGTTGTCCTCATTATAGAGAATAAACTGTAACTTTTAAAGAAAAATAATTCTCCCACCATTGTACAATATTATCTGCATTAAAAAATGTTTTTAAAAAAGTAAAATTGCCTTATTCTTTTTTAAAAATTTAAATGGGGATAAACACATCATTTTGGAAAACTGTAAAAATTCATTATTATATTTGTTAAAAAAAAAGTATATTCTTTCAAAAATACTCAAAAATTTTTTTGTTAATTTTGTGCAAAATTTAACCATCCTCCCATGGACATCTCACTTCAAATAATCAGCTAGCGACACAATAAAAAAGTTTGTGTCTATTACTAGTTTGTGTCTATTACTATAGCAGATCATAGTATGATAATTTTAATTCCTACATTACTTGATTCCAGTAAACTGTACTTTATTTGGTTTTGTGGTTTGGTAAGACAAAATGAAGTAAAGTTCTTATTTTGAATTTACATCTTATTTTTTCCCAACAGAGCGACTGGCAATGCTCATGTCGCGTGTCGCTGTGTAGTGTCGCAGCTGTAGCCCACCCAGCAAGCAGTGACATACTGTCCGGCACCGGTGACAGATGGCGATTTGAACATAGACTAAATATAAGGTACATACATTGACCTCGCTGGCTGCGCAAAACCAGTCTTCGTGTCCCAACATCGAACTGCTTTTCTGTCAATACGACTTCCAAAAATGGTGTGGATTGGATTTGAAGTTAGAACACTGATTAGTAAACAAATGCTTTGGGATGTTTGTATACTTCCTCCAACCAATTTTTAATGCATTTTGATTAAATTCAAACTGGTAAAAATATTTTAGTAATATAATAGCGCTTGTCATTTAAAAATTAAGATATAGACAAACATGTTCATCACTTCTGACCATGTGACTTTGACAGTTGTGTTCCTTTGAGGTACGTCAATGTTGGATACATGGACAGAAGACGAATAAGCGGTCCACCTCATCATTAGTCTATACAATTGGAGAGCTTTCGGGTATTTGGCATGGTCGCAGCGACACTACTTCGCCGTCATGGGAATTGACCTGGCCCGGTTACTTTTAGTTGCGGTCGCTACAGCGACACACCACATTCATGTTGCAGTGAAGAAAGTCGGCCCGACGTACTGTTGTAGTATTTCTGAGCAACATATAAATAGACCAAAGCCATTTGAAAGCTAGACAAGCAAAGTGTGTCTTATGTGCGTAAATGTGTTTGTTCTTTTTATTTTCATTGACAATGTTTATATCAAATTTGTTGTAAGGCACAATCGTAAAATTGATTCACCAATAAGTTACTATGATTAAATTAAGTATTTAAATTATTCATAAACAGCTTCCAACTAGTGCGATTCCTTCTCCATTCCACTGTCAAAACTATCCTCTAACACACTATCTGGAACAACTCATGAAACACACAACAGAAAAAAAAGTCTACTGGAATTAAAGGTCACATTATTGCCTATAATACCAATAAATTGTGGTTTATTTAGTTTCATGATTTTGCAAAGTCAAAGTGATAGATGACCATTCAAATTCATAGATTAATTATTTCCAGTAGTGATGGGCACTGCTTTTATCGCGTGTCGCTGGTGACAGATGGCAACTTGGAGTGCTTTGTTGGAGCGAGTGGCACGGTGCAGCCATAGACTGAAGATGAGGTAGACAGCTTATTCGTCTTCTGCGCACGTACTCAACATTGACCTACCCCAAAGGAACACAACTGTCAAAGTCACATGGTCAACAGTGATGAACGTGTTTGTTTATATCTTGATTTTCAAATGACAAGCACTATTAAATTAAAAAAATTTAATGCATTACTGGTTAGAGGAAGTATAGATACATCTCAAAGCACTTATTTACTAATTAGTGTTCTAACTTCAAATCCAATCCACGCCATTTTTGCTAGCTGTATTGGAAGTGGCGTGCAACGGAGATTGATTGTGGGCAGCCAGCAAGAGCGGTCCATCCCATCTTTAGTCTGTGGAAGCAGTGATGCTACTTCATGTCACAGGTTTCCGCCCTGTTACTTTCACTTGCGATCACTAAAGTGACAAGTGACCATGTTGCAGTGACTAAGTCGCAGTGACAGCAAATATTCCCCCCACCCCCCTATTATAAGTTGGCTTTATCCAGTGCCACTGCCACTGCCATTTGCGTGTTGCTTATAAATTAAGTAAATAAAACTATGACGTGTAATTCCATGAAGTTGTGCAAGAAATTTACAAATTTTGTGATAAATTTTGCTGCTGGATGCCAGTGCTTCGAATTTTCACCACCAATAATAAAAATAATTACATTTTCGTACTTCTCGTGGGCTGGTGGTTGTATTTTGTGACAAGAAAGAATTTACATTTTACTATGCTGATCCCTCACCATGCACAGCCACAAAAATATATTAATGGTATTAGTGCATTATTAATTATGGTACCAGAAGCACACATTCAAATGTTTTAGGGCCAAAACTTACTTTTAAGAAACATAAGGGGAAATTTTTTTTTTGGCATCCATAAACTAGACGCATTTTTTTTTTTCAGCACAGTTAATTTTGTGTTAAACGTGAAATAGGTTATGTTAACAAGCACTAATCTGCAAAAAAATTGGCAGACGAGAAACCAATCATAATAAACTGCAAACACTCAATGCATAATCGGCTGATCATCATGATCGGTAATCGTCATCGGCCCAGCTCTACTTTTAATACAATGTCAAGACATGTAAATAACTTTTTTTACATCTAACTTATGCCAACTTTACTGGGAGCATGCCAATTGGTGTGATCATTACAATACATAAGCTCGGGTAAATTTTTTTAATATTTTTTTTTTAAAGTTCATTTTTAAAGTGTTGAATTAACTGCAAACAGCTCTATGTGTTTTAAGGGCCAAAGGCATATGAGCTGTCTTGCATTTGAAATAAGCAATCCCATTTGTAAAGTACGTCTCAAACACAAACTCACCACAACTTGCAGATGGGCTCTAACAAGAACAAAGTAATCCATATTAATAAGAGCATCTGTTTGATCTTCATCACTATCGACACACAAAACTGTACGGAAGGACAGTTATGTACGGGCATGCACCCACAGATGGCGTAAGTGAGCCATGCCTCACCAAGGATGTCCTGTACACTGTCTTCTTCCTCCAGCTGGAACTTCTCCCTGATGGCATCTGCAAGGATGCGTGGCGCAGCCATATCTGTCATGTATGGCTCCTCTGTGCAGCCCATCACCCCCTGTTCAAAATTAACATTATTGAGTATATGATACTAAAGCCTATTTACCTTTCCATTTCAGGATTTGGATAGTTTACAGCATGTTGCTATCACTCCATTTTAATAAGGATCATTTTTTATTTTGCAGGGTGGCTACACAAAACATGAAACTAAATTCCCTGACTTTCCCAGGTTTTCCCTAACCTATACCAGTGCTATAAAATTACAATTATCGTAAGTTTTATTCAATTGAAGCCTTGAACACGAAATAATAAAAATGTTTATATGAACTTATACTCTTGCAGCCAACCATAAAATTAAAGGAACTGCAAGAGTCGAGTAATACACATATTAACGATGCTAAAGTATGGCATCAAATAAGTATTCGTTCGTTCAGTAATCTCACTATAAATAAGTACATAGGGCCTACCTAGATTTGTTATGAAAATAAGATTTTCTGGCTTGAAAAATTATTTGTGGTACTTGTAAAATAGCTAAAATACACAGGATACAGTTAGTAAAAGCATACAAATAGTATAACCACACCTATTACTTAAGTCTGCAAAAATGTTCATGTTTCGCAAATTATCACTCTTGTGGCATCCCACAAGGAACCTTTCAGAAACTGGTATGAAATGCCAAAAATGTTGATACTCCAACTCACCTGCTGAAATTCAAGACTATTTTAGTGTGGCATAGAACAGGACCAAAGCATGTAATATTTATATACATTACAAAATGAGCTGCTTGCATATAAAAACATATTTTATGAAATGTTTACTATAAAAACTACTGTCTTTTATACAGGCACCTTCTGAGAGTTTCATCGTAATATTTGACATGATTAATATGCATAACCAGCACCTACAAGATGAAAGCATTATGAAAATAAAGAACTGTGTTAAGCAAACCAACATAGCGTGTTAAGTAGTTAGCTGCATTTTAGATGCTTTGCAAGCATTGTAAACAATTGAAATATGGCNCAAACCAACATAGCGTGTTAAGTAGTTAGCTGCATTTTAGATGCTTTGCAAGCATTGTAAACAATTGAAATATGGCAGGAACATCAAGCAATTTTGCACAGGACAATTAAAAATAATTTACACATTTTAACACTAACAAAAACTACCTGATCCCTCGGAAAACGGAAAATTCCCTGTTTCCCCCCACTGAATGAAATTCCCTTACTTTTCGCAGTTTTCCAGGGTTTCCCTGTCTACTATAGCCACCCTGATTGTCCTACACCATACCACAATAAATATAAACATGGCACCATTAGACCTTACAATTTAAAATGCAATTGCAAGACTTAATTTTTTACTTTAAGAAGGAAGTTATTTACCCATTCCCATGTATATTTTGAAGCTTAAAGCAATATGGCAACAGAAATTTGGTGATTTTGTTGTTTGGCTAGTTGGTATTTGGTTAGGTTTCTGCATATACTAAAAACTAAATAGCACTAAACTACCATAATACACCATCCCTTTAGTACACAAAATTAGGTCATGCGACCAGTTAGTAAAATAAAATAGTTATTAAAACATGGTGGTAAATAATGTCAATTAGAGGTGAGCCGATATGGTTTTTGAGCCTTTTTCGATATTGCCGATACAAACTTACCGATACTGCGGATACCAACACCAAAACTGCCTTGACAAGGAACAATAACATTTTTTCATGTTTCAAAAAATTAAACCTTTATTTTTAAAACATTTAGTTAAAAAAAAATTAATGGACTTTGTTTTTATTGTTTCAGTGACAGACCAAACCATTAATATACATAAAAATCTAGGAACCACTTACTAGTTAATAATTAAGCATATTTTTAAGACAAAATTAATTTAAATTGATGTAAAAAAATGTGTACGATGTGATGCACTATGAATTATGCACATAATGTATTTGTAGTATTAACCTACCTTTGTTTTTCACAATATTAAATTGTAAAAGGTCTGTGCAAATTATTTTTTTTATGAAACTATTTATTTTCGCAGTACGGGTATGTGATGAAGGATAAGGTTTACTTTTTCCCATTAATTCATACTAGTTATGAAATTTCGGTTTAGACCTGTTTACATCAGGGCTAGATGAACATGTAGCCACACAATTGTTATCTGAAATTTGTGAAGTACTCACAATTATGGCATTGTTAGTCGCGTTTTCTCTGCCAGAAAGTTCTGTTGAGAGTTGCACAACAGGCCTAGGAGGACACTGTTGTAATTTGAAGCTCTTCCACTTCAAAGGGTGCCGTACACTCAAGGTGCAGTTTTAAGTTTGTTGTACTATACGAGCTCAATGATGTACCACCTCTCGAAACCAAACATTTGAAAATATTGCAAACAGCCTTGCATTCTTGCGTGTTGCTTAGGGTAAAAAATTCCACAAGTCACTTTTCCTTCCAGCCTTATTATTTGTTTTTTTGCTGGCACACGTAAATAATTTCACCACGTTCGTTCCCTAACCTAACACAGTCATATTACTACAGCAACAGCAAACAAACCAACGAAACACACAAAAAAAAGACAAACTGTCAGAATACCGCCGCCAGGCAGCAGTAATGTGCAGCATGTAACCAACATTACAAGATGACATAATTTTTTTTATGCGTCGCCGTGTTCGCAATTGGACATGAAACTACTAAGACAAAATATTTATGGAGGTAATTGTAAATATTAATTATTGTTAATATTAAATATGTGTTAGGTTGATTAAATGTTAAGTTTTTTTCNAATATCAAATATGTGTTAGGTTGATTAAATGTTAAGTTTTTTTCATGCGACAAGCTAGCCTAAGAGATAAAATTCAGTAAACGCAAATGGTGGCTACTACTGTTTTGTTGTATACATGCTTTGTAAACAATAGTGCAAAACATGCCTAATTTTACTTTAAAAATTAACACAGCCAGTTAGGTACTTTAGTAAAAACCAATTTAAAAATAGTTACTATTTTAATAAAACCAAATAGTGCGCTAATCTACTCCAATTATGGCAAGATGAAAATTGCATCATAGATTCTTAGCGCAAAATATTGGTTATAATATCGGCAATTTACATATGAATTGCAGACAATTTCGATAATTACGATATCGGCCGGTTTCGATATATCTGTACCGGTATCGGCTCAGCCCTAGTGCCAATACTGAATTCCAGCATTTTGAGTGTGTAGCGACAGTCACAAGCTTCCATTACTGCACGTGTGCCATGCTCGCCCTGAATACAGTAAAAGAAAATGTGTGTTTTTAAATTAGTTCTATTAAAAGCATGGTCATTACTACCAGCCACAGGCTGTGCGGTGTGCATGCTCAAAAACAGAGCCAGTAACTTGCTCTCACCCTGCTCCATACAATTTTTAGTATCCCATGATAAAACAGATATGAGGATGCAAACATTTTTCTGAAGTCAAAGAGCATCAGAAATTTAACTTATATAAGAAACTACAAACATAAGCAANTGAGGATGCAAACATTTTTCTGAAGTCAAAGAGCATCAGAAATTTAACTTATATAAGAAACTACAAACATAAGCAAATAAACAAATAAAGTAATAAATAAAAAATTTTAATCAATCAGTTAATAAATTATGTGGTGGAGTTCACCACATTTTCAATGATACCACAAAACAATTAACAGTAGGTGTGGTGATTTGATAAAAACAATACTCAATGTATTTACCTCAAGCAGTTTGCGATCCAACTTTTCCTGGGCATCTTGCTCCTTCTTAACATACTCCAACTTCTCGATCAGGATTGATGCAAAATCATCAGGGTTCATTGGATACACCTGGAATGGAAACTTAAAGTTGGTGCTCTTTCTTATGTCAAACAGGAATGTGTGGGCTCTTATCTGTAGGTACCTGCCACCAGCTCACTTACAGATTAGATAAAAGACCAATACAAGCCACCTCCTCCCCCACACACATATATACATTGTACAAGTTGAGGTTAAGTTGTAGGACACTTTGACAATACATGCATTACACTGAAAAATACTAGAGATATAAGTACACAAAAATGAAGGAATAAACTCAGCCTTAACATAGAAAGAAAACAGTAGAACTAATCAAGTCTGTAATTACTCTGGTTAGAAAAATTTGCATATTGCTGGGGTGGAGTCTTCACTCATCATCTGCAGATATATTCTGTGCAACTTCTTGCATGTTGGGCAGTCAAAGGGCTGATATTGATGTCTGCTGGGGATTGCGTCCACTGGACATCTAAGAATCACCGGAGATAAGTACACTAGTTCCTCTCTCTTTCTTAGGGTCTCATTGCTTCCCACAAGGCTGGAATCAATCCAGTAGCAACGTTTACTCAGGAAATGTTAATTATGAGATGCATCAGCTCTTCTCTCAATGTCAAAAAATGTTGTTGTACTCCTGAGTAGGTTATGATCTGCTTTACTGTTTCTTCTGAGAGGATGCCTACCGGGTTCCAGATGCNTGCATCAGCTCTTCTCTCAATGTCAAAAAATGTTGTTGTACTCCTGAGTAGGTTATGATCTGCTTTACTGTTTCTTCTGAGAGGATGCCTACCGGGTTCCAGATGCATGACAGCCACAATCTTACCAAAGGCAGATCCCTGTAATTTCAGCTTTGACTTGAGATGCATATGCTGATTGTGAAGCTTTCAGTAACTGACACACTTGGAGACTGGTTGCACTGCCTACAGTCTTGAGCCCCAATGTTTGTGTCCACTAGTGACTAGTTGTGCAATGAGATCCCAGGGTGTTTCTGCAGATAAAAAAACTGGCCAGAGATGGCTACATATTCTTCCTGACACCTGGCACCATGTGACAAGACCTTGGCGACACGTTCCTCAACTAGGCCTCTCAACACAAGACTGACCTACTCATTGTGCTAAATGTGAACATACAAACATACAACTTGGACAGCAAGATGGTCTCGCACACTGACAATGCAACACAAATTCTTCCTCTTCTCTCCCTCCTTCCCCCACCCATCCCTCTCTCCCCCCTTTTAGAAGATGAAGATGATCAGCCACCAACACGCAGTTTAAGTACACATGTACATTTTGGCTGTTTACTTTTTTTTTGTGAACAGTCAATCTATAAATTAANCCAACACGCAGTTTAAGTACACATGTACATTTTGGCTGTTTACTTTTTTTTTGTGAACAGTCAATCTATAAATTAGCCATTAATAGGAAATGGAGGTGTAGAGGGGCTGGGAGATGAACAGGAGGAAATAGTAAGAGGATCAATCTTACTAAATTGGTAAGATACAGGCCTTACCAATTTTTTCCTCAATATATCCATATACAGCATTCTGATAATGTAGAGGTTGAGTATATAGTGATTTTTTTGTTTAAGATTTTCAAAGTTTTTGTGAAAATACTGGCTTAATTCTCCTTTACTTAAGAAAATGCAATATAATTCTTTATTCTTTCACTCTTTTTTTAATTATTGAACTGATGCAAGTTGGTGGTTATTACAGCGTATTTGGCTTTGCTCCTATTTTTCGGTTTTCGCAGTGGACTTTGCTGTTGGCCACATTACCACAAAAAAAAAGTAATAGTAATAAATAATTGTGAACACAACAGAAAACTGTGGAGGAATTTCTACACATTGTTCCCTTATCCACATTTATTTTACAGGTTTCCTACAAACTTTCTTTCTAAATTGGTTATAAACGCCAGCCAGCATAAATAGTTTTTCATATATATTTTTAATGAATTTTGTATGCATACATTTTTTTTTTTTTCGGATTGTTGTTCAGGGTTGTTATCCTGTTATCCAGAATTAGGTTCGGCAATGTCATAGCAGTTAACGTATTTATCACACGCAGGAGTTCGGCGGCACCAAATGGGACTGGATATATGGAGTATGGTAGTTTTTATAAAGTTTGTAGGTATCTAAATGTATAATAATTACTTTCTTGCAGATTTTGATATTTTAATATTTCAATTTTCAGCAATACAAGATTAGGATATGTTTTATTCCATTGCTCAGTGTCAAATAGGCATACATTTTTTTTGGCAGTATCAGTACAAATGAGTTTAATAAACTTGAAAACTGTAGGCCACTATAAATTAATATATATATTTTTTAATCCTTCGACTTTGATTTTCCATGACAATCCTTCGCACGATATAAGCTTTACTTCGACTTTGCTTCACATTTAAAAAAAGACCTTCGCAAATGCCTAATAGCAATGTTAATTTTACATATGGTGGAAGAACACACAACGTGCAGAGAAGTAGATCTTAAGCAGGTCTTTCAAAAGTGCTCAGGTTAGCGTGAGCAGCCAAAAAATATAATTTTCTGATTTTAAGAAACAAAATTTAATAGATGACTTAGGCATACAGATTAATTTCAAAATTAAAATCTTTGTTTATTTTAATATAACGTGAAATAAATTACCCTCTTCTCTCTTCAACATGTGGCATCTAGTTTGTTGCTTAGATATTTACCTAATCAGTGTTCACTTCCAAGTCCTTTTAAAATTTTTTAATAAAAAAAAAAGTTTTCATTAGAATTTAGATTAATGACTGGTTAGTTGAACAAATTTTCTTCCATTACATCTTGTGCAGAAAATACACAAAATAACCAGCTCGTACCTGCGACTCTCAAACGTTTGTTTCAAGCTTGCTTTGTGTGCTTAACCATTTACATTTTTGCTGTACAAAGGACGAGTGTGTTGTGATTTTAAAATTAAACACAGTGCCATGATAAGCGTTGCTGCATACATACACAGTCAATAACCAAGTAATTGCCTCAGTAAAATACATTTTCTTGTCAAAAAAATTTATACATATATATAATATATATACGACACACACACAATGGAGAGCCAAAAAAAAACTGGTATAGGTGTGCGTATGCAAATAACAGAGGTATGGAACCAATCAGAGTAACGCGATGCGGTCGGCAGCACCTATATAAGACAACATGCATCTGGCAAAGTTGCTAGATCGGTTACTGCTGCTACAATGGCAGGTTAAAAGTGAGTTTGAACGTGGTGTTAGAGCCGGTGCACGAGTGATGGGACATAGCATCTCCGAGGTAGCGATAAAATTTGGATTTTCGCGTACGACCATTTCACGAGTGTACCGTGAATATCGGGAATCCGGTAAAACATCAAATCTTCGACATCGCTGCGGCCGGAAAAAGATCGTGAACGAACGGGACAAACGACGACTGACGAGAATCATTAAACGTGACAGACGTGCAACCCTTTCTCAAATTGGCGCAGATTTCAATGCTGGGGCATCAACAAGTGCCAGCGTGCGAACTATTCAACGGACCATCATTGATATGGGCTTTCGGAGCCGAAGGCCCACTCGTGTACCGTTGTTGACTGCACGACACAAAGCTTTACGCCTCGCCTGGGCCCGCCAACACCGCCATTGGACTGTTAATGACTGGAAACATGTTGCCTGGTCTGACGAGTTTCGTTTCCAATTGTATCGGGCGGATGGACGTGTACGGGTATAGAGACATCCTCATGAATCCATGGACCCTACATGTCAACAGTGGACTGTTCAATCTGGTGGAGGCTCTGTCATGGTATGGGACGTGTGCAGTTGGCGTGAAATGGGACCCCTGATACATCTAGATACAACTGAGACAGGTGACAGATACGTAAGCATCCTGTCGGATCACCTGCACCCATTCATGTCCATTGTGCATTCCGACGGACGTGGACAATTCCAGCAGGACAATGCGACACCCCACACGTCGAGAGTTGCTACCGAGTGGCTCCAGGAACACTCTTCTGACTTTAGACACTTCCATTGGCCACCTTAATCACCAGACATGAAAATTATTGAGCATATCTGGGATGCCTTGCAACGTGCTGTTCAGAAGAGATCTCCACCGCCTCGCACTCCTATGGATTTGTAAACTGCCCTGCAGGATTCATGATGTGAATTGCCTCCTGCATACCTTCAGACATTATTAGAGTCCATGCCACGTCGTCTTGCGGAACTTCTGCATGCTCGCGGGGGCCGTACACGATATTAGGCAGGTGTACCAGTTTTTTTTGTTCTTCAGTGTATATGCCATGTGGGGTTAAAACAATTATTTTGTAAAGAAGTGTAGAAAGTTTTACCTATGGGCGTTGTGGTGCATGCTACATAATGAAGAATGAGCGATGAACACTTCCCAAACATAAACAGCACATCAGCTTGTTTTTCAAAATTTCCTAGAGCTAAGATATCAGCAAAACATGTTTGGACAAAGCTATAATGACATAGTAATATCATAGTGCAAAAACATAAATTATGTGCAGACAACTGACCACAGCTTGCATTAGTTGAGAGAGAATCATCACATTAATAAATTTTCACCTGCTCTTTTTGTATGCGCTGCGTTCGCGGTATGACAGTGTGATGCATGTAGGGATCCCGGTTGATGGTCGCACTCTCCTTCATCTGCTTGCTGTGCCGCACATGTTGCTTCTTGGACTCTCGTCCCCTGCTCACCGACATACCATCACTGCCAACAAATACAACCTGTCTAACACTGCACACTTAACCACTCCTGTCAATGCTAATTACAACTATTCCAACTACAAACTGTGACAATGGGGCACACATTTTTTAATACTAATTGTGATTAGGACTGAATACATGTAAAATGACATTAAAATGAAAATTGGAAGTTTTAATAAGCAATGCTTTGTGTCAATATAATTATATTGCATTTCTGTGTTTGATTTTGCTATAGTTTTAAGATAAAATTATTTATTCAAATTATGTCTTTTAAAATGTCTCTTAGCAATGAGAGTGGTTGACAGCCCACCAAAGCACAGCTGTTTCCAACATGATACCGTGGAAAACTCTATACAGGACTCGCCCATCCTCTTTTTCCTTTCTGCCATGGGGATGCTCGCACACACTTAGAGAATAAAGTACAGCTGTGCTTATTCTAATTAGCTTCTTTCAAATTTGTCAGTGCACTGCATGTAGGAAGCAAAAGAATTACTGAAAAAAAATGTTCATCCTCCATTGTTTATTCAAACAAAGTTTGTAGTTGGTCCAAAGCTCCACCCTGCAGTACAATAATCTACCAGCTTGACATTGTTCAGGGTCGAAGTCTAAGGGGGGGGGGACTGTTTTCACAGCCCCCATCAACAAAAGGTATTTGACATGGGGGTACAAGGAAAACATAACACAAACATAACAATGATTTTCTGTCTCACAAAATTCTTGTAACTTTGACTTCTTTTCTTACGTTGACAATTGAAAATTTATCAAACTACACAATACGCTATTATTTTCTGTGACAGTTGCGGCCACCCACACAACAAACCAGATGTTGACGTCTGGATGGAGATCAAGTTCGCATGCATTGCTTGTCAGCATGCATCAGTTTTTTTTAATTNAGTCAGCATGCATCAGTTTTTTTTTAATTTGGTAGTTTGAAACACTATTGCTAGAGGTTACAATGTATTTCAGATTTTAATTACGTTGACTCCACTTTCTGCTTCTTTAGTGGACTAAACAGTTCTCTCTCTAGGAGTCAGGAAGCTGTATGCTCCATTAACGGGGATTTAATTAGAGTCCCTGCATGAGAGCACACTTTGTCTGGGAAAGTGTGGCCCTAGCTGCCTTCTTCCTCCCAGGATGGTGACCAGGCATGGGGATAGTGATATGTACGGTAGGCTCAGGCACCACTGGGTATGTTTAGTGTACTCTGTCGTAGAAGGGAACTCTAATCTGGCATGGTCTTCCCCCGTGGGCCAGCAATGCCCTCTGGTGCCGATGCCCTTAAGGGTTCATCCCTGTTTACCTTCCCGTCAACAAGCAGTAAGGGGGGTGACAGATCGTTCAAGTCTTACTGTCGAGTTGAGGGTTGGTAATTACACAGTCTCAGAGGGGAGTGCTGTCATGGTCTTCTCAAGGGGCTAGTCCACTATCAGCATGCTGTGAGGGGAATGACAAAATTGTTCAATTCTCAAGGTCAAGTTGAGAGTACTGACTTTCCTCAAGAAGAACAAGTCCTCCTCCGATCCGCCACAGTAACGTCTGAGGGGCGGCCAACCGCTCGAGTCAGGCACACAGCTGGAACCTCGGGGCTTTCCCTCCTTGAGCATGGGAGGCCAGGAAAGACTCTCTATGCCCTTGTCAATGGAATGTCCATGAGAGCAGCGTGACCTGCTAGCAGCCAAGTACCCAACTCTGGCAATAACCAGGAGCTTCCTTCTGGGCCTTATATATGGCAGTTCGCGCCGCGGTGAAGCCGTGCTGAGTATAATGTAGAATAGTGGTACGTAGCGTAGCTGTGAAAGCAAAAGGTTGTCTTGAGAGCAAGTGTCTTTAATGGAAAATGCTGAAGAACACAGACTCCCAATCTATGCCCAGAAAAGCCTGATGGACGGAGAACCAAGTGTAACATAAGGCACATGATACAGTTGAATGGCGACTGTACAAAGTGAACTACGATCCGTAGAGATAGCAGGCTAGCAAACAACGCAGCGTTGAGGCAGGGAANGCGCCGCGGTGAAGCCGTGCTGAGTATAATGTAGAATAGTGGTACGTAGCGTAGCTGTGAAAGCAAAAGGTTGTCCTGAGAGCAAGTGTCTTTAATGGCAAAATGCTGAAGAACACAGACTCCCAATCTATGCCCAGAAAAGCCTGATGGACGGAGAACCAAGTGTAACATTAGGCACATGATACAGTCAAATGGCGACTGTACAAAGTGAACTACGATCCGTAGAGATAGCAGGCTAGCAAACAACGCAGCGTTGAGGCAGGGAACTTACTCCCAGCGAACTTGTTTGAGAATGTGGTTACTGATGTAAGCAAGGATGACAACTGGACTAATGTCACACAGTTCAGGCTGGGGACCCACACCCAGTGAACTGTCTCGAGAATGACCGGTTCACTGCCTATATACTGCTCCGAGGGCTGTGGTAAGTGAGGGGTGCATATAGCGGCAAGAGAGTGTGGGTAACCAATCCTCCTGCGCGCCGAGAATGCGCGTTTGGTACCTGCCGGCCTAGCACAGAATTGGGCAGGGGAAAGTACACCCACCGAAGTGGCGAGCAGCAGTGGCGTGCAGCAGTGGCTTGCAGGCTGCTGTCTGATAGGCGGCGTAACACATTTCCAGGGTTGAGGCATACAGAGGATGTGGCAGACATGTTGGCGACGGCGTGTATCAGCACAGAACAGGGGCAGTGACAAAGCCGCAGGCTATTATGAGCCAAGAACGTCCCCTCGTGGCGTGTCAAGGTTTATATTTGTATTATAATTTTTTTTTAGTATGTATTTCAGTTATAAAATGCTCTCCTACATGTTATTAAGATTTACTCTACACATGTAAATTTGGTACTCAAGACATGTGAAATTTCTCTAGTGTAGTGAACATAGAAAGGGTTCAGATTTATTATAACAAGGTTCTACTGTATTTACAAGTTCATTAGTAAGATTTTCATGTTAAAAATTAATTTTGTGAGGGCAATTAATTTTAAATCTTGCTGTTCATAAAGAATTTTTTTATACCAACACAAATGTGTAGCAAAACACCCAAGCACAAAACATTAATTAGCCTACATTTTGTTTTATGGCAGAATTAGGTTTAACAGAACATCATATTTTGCAAAAAAAACATTAATCNACCAACACAAATGTGTAGCAAAACACCCAAGCACAAAATATTAATTAGCCTACATTTTGTTTTATGGCAGAATTAGGTTTAACAGAACATCATATTTTGCAAAAAAAACATTAATCCTGTCTATACTGTAGAACCAATGCATATAAAAAAACAATACACCATTTTTGTTTCACGCCTATCACTTGACTGTCAACAGCAAAAAAACATATAATCAACCTTATGCATAATTACATTTTCTGTGCTAACAAATAAGTATTTTTACAAACATAGTGACTTTTTGTTTCCTTTTGTCTTTACTTGAACTTGCACGGTTTATTGCATTACTGTACTTACTTTTTGAACACTGTAAATTGAAATAGCTTTTAATTATGCTACATTTCACTGATACCATTAAGAATAATAGTAACCTAAATTCAACTTAAATAGAAGCAAAAAATTTTTTTGACACATCGGCAACATATTGGTGAATCAGCTTTATAGAATTTGCACATTGGTGATTCAGCACATCGGCATAATTTTGTGGATGAGCACAGCTGAGAATAAAGTATGACTGAATTGCACAAACATGGATTTGTAATTTGATAAAATCACTTCCAAACAGATTATTGATCATAAACTGCAGTCAGTCCGACAAGTCAACAACTTGTAAGTATTTAATATTATGTTTGGGTGACTAAGGATTACATGGATTATTTTTCCTGAATAACCAGTCTACAGACACTACCTATTGATGTCGGTAATTGCGGAGTAGGATGAAGTTCCGGATATTATTTGTTTTGAGTTGACAAATTGGAAAAGAATTGTAAAAAAATTACCATAAAAATATGAATTGCTTATTGTGTGATTTCACATGACATACCAAAAATAACCACACTGCATTTTGTCTTCATAATATATTTGTCCTAAAAGTGTATTAAATGATTCATTGGACTATCTAAGGCAAAGAACTAATAATAATATGCCCAACAACATAGTGTAACACCATCAGATTATATCACAACTGCTAGTATTTGANAAAAGTGTATTAAATGATTCATTGGACTATCTAAGGCAAAGAACTAATAATAATATGCCCAACAACATAGTGTAACACCATCAGATTATATCACAACTGCTAGTATTTGACCACCACCACCACCACCACCTTGGGTAGACCACTACATAATCACTAGTAAGGTGGAATACTGTCGTGTGAGGAATTTGGTTCTGTATTTGGTTGCGATCTGTGCTTTTGAAATTTTTCTTTGGCCCGACTTTGAGGCCATGAGGCTCAGGAAATCGCTTCAGACAACCATCGCCATGTTGGGCTGGGCTAACATTTTACCAAAGAGCGCTATTGGCCTAGGGATAAGTGTTCTGCTTCCGAGAAATGTGCAGTTTTCGCCAGGCGATCAACGGCTGCTTGTTGTGAAACTGGTGTGCTCGGGGCTGTCCATCTCCTGATTCAACAACCGAGCTGTTGCTGGGCTCAGCAGTCATACCATGGATGTGATGTTATGCTGTTCTTAGGTTGTGGGAAGTCATTGCCTGGATGCACTACAGAGCTGTCAGTTTTGCGTAACGTGCATGTTTCACATAGGCAGGGTCTCAGTCCTGTCTAGAGCCGTTTCTCATTAACGACGCATGAATGGTTGAGCGCGGTACTTAAGATGCTAACTCGGTTGTATGGATGACGTGAGTGATGGAATTCGGTGTCCGGACAGGAGGCCTGTCTGGTGTTAGCCAGTGCCCCGCAGAGCTACGTTTCTTCCAAGAGTCGAGTGAGCAGATGCAGATGTCAGGAACAGGAATCACGTAAAGTAGGCTTAAGTTAAGTTTAGATTTAAGGTAGAATTAAGAAGAATTAGGTTGAAGGCTACAATTGGTTGTGTAATTCACTGTCTCATCAATTCAAACACTTTATCTAAATTACCTACTACCAAAGTTTGAATTTTTGAAGTGAGTAAAGTAAAGTTTTAATTACCAAGTTAACCAATTAGTTAATTGAATCATTATAGTCATTCGTTGTCATTTGTAACTTTCTAGTTGCTCATGTTTCTGTAGTTTAAATATTTATAGGGCAAGTCAATAGAAATAAAAACCTCTTTGTCATTTTTTATTAGTAGTCTGTGCCTAGTGATTTAACGTATCCCGTTAGAAGTTTAGGTATACCTAATCAGAGTTTATAATAATTTATTTTCTGGAACAGCAGTTATTCCCTTAAATTTCTTGTATGGGACAATGGGACGACAACTAATTTATTTAGGTTACGAGAAAGTTATAATCTTGCAGGCACTCCGCTAATGCTCCCAAATATATAAGCAAGTTGTGTAATTCATTTTCAATTTTAGCAGCTAATTCTGAGCCATGTTTCTGCAATATTACCTGTGCAGGTTAGCAGGTACATTTATTTTCCAGCAGAGCAGTCGCTACACAACAATATTGTCACGTTAGTGATTTAACGCCAACGGTTTGGTGTTTATTTTCGTGTTTTAAAATCAGTTGCTTGGACCTTGGGCCAGTGTTCAGGAGTTGGAACCCCTCTAGAACGAGACCGGGACATCAGTTTGCTGTAGTAACCAGGACTACGTGGTAGTGAAACAGTGGTCGACACCTTACCTGGGCCTGCCTTTTACAATTTCTGTGTTCCAAATGCAGAGAGAATACTTTTGGGGTTCCTACATTCAGGGGGCGATGTCCACCCCGCAAGCACTGACCAGACTGTGATGTCAGTAGTCCTAGCGGCTGGGAGCGCAGGGCTTCGCTCTGCCATGTTTTTAAGGTATTGGCGACCAGTGAAGGGGTCAGTCTTGGACGCTATCTGAGTACATGACGGGTTAGAAATTGGCGGGAGCGCAAATAGTGGCGATTTTACAAATGAGGCTAAGTGATGTGTTTGTGCTGGTGTTTTGAATGACCCGGCTAGTCTCGCTGCGTGGCGGGACAAGAGATTAGGATAGCACCAGCGCTGGATCTAAGCTGAGTATTCATGCTAGTTTTATTATGTTGTACTTTAGTCTTAGGATTAATTGTTAGGGTCTAAGGTATGGTAGTGGTTCATGCAATCACACCCTCCCCTCTTGGCAAGGACAAAACTTAACTTAAGTGCAAGATGCCCTAATAGTTGCAAGGAAGCAGCTAATAAATGTGTGTTAGAAATTCGTACGTTCCTTGTGACAGCAAGGTCAGCAAGATTTCTCTTATTTTACTGTTAATTCAGAAAATGTTATTTTTTAAGTTATTGAGTTATCATTATGTTAAATGCCATGTATGTACATACGTATGTAGTTACATGACAAGCTTAAATGTTAATAAATGTTGCAAGAGATCATCCCTGTGAATTTATTACTTTCATAAATACATAACAGATAAAATCCCTAGAATTATCTCTCGGTGCCAAAAAAAATTAATCAGTAGCTCTAGACAGCTCCGAGTGCCCCCATGCACAGCAGCCTTCCACTTTTCGGGTACCATGCCCTCTCGTCTGTCCACACTGCACAAACACTCATATGCCGTTGTCTTGCACCCTCCGCCGTCGATCGTCCTCTTCGCTGATGTCCCCCCAAACTCTACCAAACTTTGTCCAACCACCGCACTTCAGCCAGTTGGCTACCACAAAGACTGCTGTCCTCCGACTGCGGCAGTATTTATAGACAGTGCAAACTACCGTCAAAAACCTTCTCCACATGTCGCTTTGCATTGAGGAAAATTATTACCAAAAAATTCTTGCTCATCCACCCAAGTTGTTGACTCCTATGGCAGAGGGAAGGAAGGGCTGTGACGCCAGCCAGATTGGCTGTCAATCATTCCCCCGGCCACCGGGTGGGGTGATGTGGCGGTGAGCGAGCCTGTCTGGGGGAAGTTAAGGTGGATCGCAAGATGCATCTGTCTGTCGCCCTTCAAGCAGTGCTTCAGAGTCGGTCGGCGGCGAGGGCCGTTAGAGGCGTCACTTCTTCAAGTCAGTCGCCCGTGAGGGCAGGTCAGTGAAGTCGTCAGAAGCATCATACAATTCTAGTCTAGGTCGCGTCGTGTGTGACAATAACCCCCACATCTGCCACTAGACTTTATTTTATTTCTCTGCCGGTGTGGGAGGTTGACACATTTTATATTTATTTTGATGCAAGTTTTGAGACATTAATATTCTGTAAATGACTGTGGCACTGGTCTGTACTTTTATATTTATCTGTGAGAGGTTCGTACTCTGCATACTGGAAATTCGTCTGTGAACTGTGTCGCTAAAAGTTAAATAAACATATATAACAAAATACTCTGGAACTTCTTTCTTAATTAATCTGCGTCACATTGTACTGAGTCTCGTGTTTCTACCTTGAGCTAGTTGTGGCAAAGGGATATTCGGCAGTGTAAGCCGATGAACGTAACAAAATGGCACCTAACTGTGAGGCTGCAATATTATAAATAACGAGCCGAGGCAACATTACAATGTAGTACAATTAAGTACAAGAATATTAAACTCCTTGTAGAATGTACATTTCCTATTATCAGATTTTGGCCATCTTTTGCAGTAGAAAAGAGAGAATGGAAGAGAATATAACATGCGAGATGAATAAAAGGGTAGAAGTAAAAGCTTGTTCTGAAGATGGATGGCATGTCTAAACTGACAACAGTACTGCTGGCAGGCTGGCATTTGCAAGAGCAAGTACACGCAAAATAATACTGAGCAGTACATTCTGTCTAGGCTCTTCAGTGTATGATAAATGTGTATCATACAATCATTAATATACTGGCATTGCATACCCAATATGAGTACTGAACACGAGACAGACCATATAACACCACCACAACATGGCTGCTAGTAAGCCAGAATGATATCCATTGTAATTGTAGGAGTAAAAGACTCCACATGAAAGTATGAACAACAAAGGAAAAATTGAAATTCTATATAATGTGAATAACGAAATATACCTGAAACAGTTGTGAATTTATTGCACTGAGAGGCTGGGAAAGGAGCACACAACATAAAGGAATAATGATTTTATGATGAAAAATAGTGATGTTATTTAAAATTGCATGACCTCCACAAGTAATAACTGTAATAAAAATATGAATTAATTTTTTTAAACATTTTGGCAAAACTGCTACAAGCCAACAAGTTTCACGTTTAAATTATTCATTAAAAAATTTAAATACCTCTTAATTTAATGGGCACCAAAAAAAAAAAAGTAATAGTCTATACTTTGCAATTCAATACAACATTGGGAAAACCCTGTCAAGAAATATTTCTGGAGGTAGTAAAAAAAATCATGCTTATTAACCAGGAAAACTTATTAACAGGGTTGAATTATTCATGTTGTATACATATGGTGTAAAATTAATGAATTTATTAAGCAAGAAACTTCTTAAATGGTAAACTTCTTAAGAGGGTTTCACTGTATTTTAGATTATTTAATGTTCTCAGAACTCAGACATTTATAATGTTATACTCTCTTGCAAGTACTTTTGTTCTTTTTCATAGTACAATTTTAATACTGATCTCTTCTCATTTCTACACATGACAGTTAGTCAAAGTGCCAACTGAAAGTCACAAAGATGCAAACTCACCTGTAACATGAGGCAACAACACAGTGCCAAACACCCAGTCTGTGTTCTGTTGTAGAACCTGCAATACNCAAACTCACCTGTAACATGAGGCAACAACACAGTGCCAAACACCCAGTCTGTGTTCTGTTGTAGAACCTGCAATACTACTTACAAGTATCATGCTGCCTGTTGTAAGAATGTGTGTTTACCCAAGCTGTCATTCAGAGAGGCATCACTCTAATACTCACATGGAACTGTCAACTAGTGACATGTTGTCCGACTCGGTGCGTGCGTCTGAGCTGAGCGACTGGAGCTCGCTATCCTGGCGGGACACTGGGTTGTAGGAGGAGTAGGGGAGATGTGGTGGGTGAAGTGAGTGGGGAGGGTGGTGATAGGGATGGTGTGCATGCTGCAAGTATGCCCTAGCAAACACAAACACAAAAATATAACCAAAAACAAACACAAATATCACTCAAGACATGGGTAAAATAAGGCACAGCAAACAAGCATGGCGGTACAACAAAACACTCTTGTAAGNCAAACAAGCATGGCGGTACAACAAAACACTCTTGTAAGAACTAAAAACTACCACCTAGGAAAGCAATGCAGCACCATTCAAGCAAAATAGGTAGTTCTCAGCAGGAAAATGACACACACTAGAACAAGAAATTATCAATACGGTAGGGACTAACTAAAGTTTAATGTGCAATGTTGAACAATTTAAAAAACAATGAGTCACTCTTCTACAAATAAAAGTAAAAAAAAAAAAAAAGAATAACTAGCACACATTACTCAATACTTATTTTTCTTCTACACAAATAAAAGTAAAATTAACTTGTAAAAAAAAAAAAAAAGGGGGGGGGGTCCTACTATGTAATCTCAAAATAGTGAAAGCATTCTCCACATAAAAATAATGTAGCGTTTCAATTTTGAGTCAAGTAAACAACTAATTCTTCCAAATGTAAATGAAATAAATAAATTACAGATTTTCCATTTTATTTATTATGTTGTTGTCAACTTTATGAAACATAATAAATAATCACATTCCCAACATAACACAGCCAGCAGCTCCACCAAATCCAATTCAGTGCGCGTGTGTGCGCACCAGCTCCGCATAAGTAACTATCAATAATCGTTGAACCAATGCATCACACACCCCTCTACTTGAAACATGATCATAAGTGTTATAAACAAAAAGAAATGTGAGAGAGTATGTGTCAATGGGCTATACTTGTGCTGTAACAGTACATATCACATTTTAGTATTGAAACCTTAATAACGCAGTCTCTCTTGCTACGCAGTATACCTGCACCACCCAGTGTGTTGTGAAGTGAGCAAATTTGAAATAAACCTTTGAAAAAATCACTGCTCATAACTACAGATATACTACATTACACTCTGGCATGCAGGCTACTAATTAATTTGCCAGCAAATTGATAAAAATATTTGTTAATACAAAATGTATGTATAGGGAGTGTATGTTTTAATTTACAGTCACTAAAGGTAGCACTTATTATTTATACACATTACAATATTAATATACATAGTAGTAACATACTGTATTTACATTCTTAAAAATTCCACGGTTTCATTCGGATTGCGCATGAACAAACTGATCAGGCCCATGGAAGTGTTAATTTTAAATATGTGGATCCTAAGTAGACTTTCAAAAGTGCTCAATTAACAATGAAAAGTCCATATCAATCACATATTAAGTGTCAATAAAGAAGGCATAACTTTGTTATATGAGGAAATTATAACAAATACAGCAATAGAACTGAAACTGATGACTTTTTATAGCAATAATTTGGTACAATTTTGTGAGTTTCCCGACTACTACTTCAAAATCAGTGCCCACTTCCAGAAGTACTCTGCAAGAACAGACTTGATGGCAGGGTTCAGCTGAGAGTTCTACAGCTGAGAGTAAACAGATACAGAGGGAGAATTGTTGATTTACAAGGCTCCGTACTCACTATTTAAAATTTTCTATATACTTCTGTGATTAAACTAGGATAAGTGGTATTACTATCATGTGAATGTAAACTATGNGAACTAAAAACTACCACCTAGGAAAGCAATGCAGCACCATTCAAGCAAAATAGGTAGTTCTCAGCAGGAAAATGATACACACTAGAACAAGAAATTATCAATATGGTAGGGACTAACTAAAGCTTAATGTGCAATGTTGAACAATTTTAAAAACGAGTCACTCTTCTACAAATAAAAGTAAAGAAAAAAAAAAGAATAACTAGCACACATTACTCAATACTTATTTTTCTTCTACACAAATAAAAGTAAAATTAACTTGTAAAAAAAAAAAAAAAGGGGGGGGGGTCCTACTATGTAATCTCAAAATAGCGAAAGCATTCTCCACATAAAAATAATGTAGCGTTTCAATTTTGAGTCAAGTAAATAACTAATTCTTCCAAATGTAAATGAAATAAATAAATTACAGATTTTCCATTTTATTTATTATGTTGTTGTCAACTTNCCAAATGTAAATGAAATAAATAAATTACAGATTTTCCATTTTATTTATTATGTTGTTGTCAACTTTATGAAACATTATAAATAATCACATTCCCAACATAACACAGCCAGCAGCTCCACCAAATCCAATTCAATGCGCGTGTGTGTGCACCAGCTCCGCATAAGTAACTATCAATAATCGTTGAACCAATGCATCACACACCCCTCTACTTGAAACATGATCATAAGTGTTATAAACAAAAAGAAATGTGAGAGAGTATGTGTCAATGGGCTATACTTGTGCTGTAACAGTACATATCACATTTTAGTATTGAAACCTTAATAACGCAGTCTCTCTTGCTACGCAGTATACCTGCACCACCCAGTGTATTGTGAAGTTGTGAAGTGAGCAAATTTGAAATAAACCTTTGAAAAAATCACTGCTCATAACTACAGATATACTACATTACACTCTGGCATGCAGGCTACTAATTAATTTGCCAGCAAATTGATAAAAATATTTGTTAATACAAAAGGTATGTACAGGGAGTGTATGTTTTAATTTACAGCCACTAAAGGTAGCATTTATTATTTATACACATTACAATATTAATATACATAGTAGTAACATACTGTATTTACATTCCCAAAAATTCCACGGTTTCATTCGGATTGCGCATGAATAAACTGATCAGGCCCATGGAAGTGTTAATTTTAAATATGTGGATCCTAAGTAGACTTTCAAAAGTGCTCAATTAACAATGAAAAGTCCATATCAATCACATATTAAGTGTCAATAAAGAAGGCATAACTTTGTTATATGAGGAAATTATAACAAATACAGCAATAGAACTGAAACTGAAGACTTTTTATAGCAATAATTTGGTACAATTTTGTGAGTTTCCCGACTACTACTTCAAAATCAGTGCCCACTTCCAGAAGTACTCTGCAAGAACAGACTTGATGGCAGGGTTCAGCTGAGAGTAAACAGATACGGAGGGAGAATTGTTGATTTACAAGGCTCCGTACTCCCTATTTAAAATTTTCTATATACTTCTGTGATTAAACTAGGATAAGTGGTATTACTATCATGTGAATGTAAACTATGATGGCAGTAATGATAACACAATAAGTTTGACAAACAGAACCTGTCCTATTATTAAACACACATTCTGAATTTGTGACTGCGCAGTAATCTACAAGTTGCCACTACTGGCTGCTTCAAGTAGAAAGAATATTCTTCTGGTTATAGTCTTGTCTTTACAAACAACAAATAAGGCTGAAGGCCACGAAACAATAAACTGCCATTATGTGGAGCAAAAATACTTTATTTTATGTATAATTTGGTAATTTTTGATTTCAATTCCACTTCAGCTGAAGTTACATCTAGAACTGTGTAAAATGTGTACTGGTTTTAAGAGGCTACAACTATATAGCAAGGTATATTATGATTAAGTAAAATGTGTTGTTTAATACTTTGCATGGATAGTACAGGCCTCATGCTAGAGATTTTAGGTGGATTCTTGGAATATGGATGATGTTATAATACTCGTTTACGAGACTTTACAAGTATGTACAGGTGTTTCCGATAACATACAAATTTACATCACTATTGCATCATCTTTATACTGATGCACAATAAACGCATAAGGGCTAAAATATTTTTCAACTAATCTGTGGTATATTAATGCACTCCTCTTTTACAAGGATGGACAAAACGGGAAGAGAAGCCAAGCCAGTTCACCAAGAGGCGTGAGCTATTTTGCACGTCTATTCGGATTTGTGGCACCCTGGGATGGGGAATGCTTTGTTAATGAGCCAGCAAGGCAATATGCCGCATGTATATAGACCCGAAAAAGCTTCTGAAGCATGTCGGAATTAAATGAGTAATAATTATATATAGTACAAGTGCCCATGTACGTTATAACTACCTAAGAAAGGAATATAAAATTCCAGCAACGTGATAAAGTTGCCCCTCAGCGAGCAGAAGATACTCGCCTGCCAAACATGCAAACTACACCCAGCCTTTTGCATTCATCGAACACGCGCGCAGCCAGGCCGTGTCGGCGAGGAAGAAAGGGGGATGACCGAAGCCTTCCCAGCAGAAGCACTCCGGCCAGGTGAATATAAGGCCTTGCACACAAGGAAATCAGCAGATAGTCCGGGACAGTGTCACAAATAATTATTTGCTAGTAGAGCCATTACGAGAATTAGTAGTTTTAACTTTTCACAAACACCAAAGTGCATATTGTTTGTAATAAGTTATTTATAGTTATTTTACATGTCCTGTACATGCAAATTTATAATATTACTGTTTGAATACACATATATGTTATAACATTTATACAAGTGGTGGATGTAAGAGAGAAGTTATACTGCACTAAAGAGCCTAAAAAAATTACAGGAATATAAATTTATAATTTTAGATGGCTAAAAATCAAAAGCAGTAGGTACTGGTAATATATTTTTTTCTCGTGATGCCAGTTGTTGTTAAATTACATTACTTCAGCTATATGGAGTTGGTAAAAAAATGTTAGCACCCCATCTTGCATGTTACATACTGAACTGCCCCTCCTAAGTTTATTTCTTAAACCTGCCCCTGAGTAATACATTGTTAATATGAAACAAGTTCACCTCATGATTTGGCTGCAGCTTGTTTGATACTGCAACCTGCACTGTACATTAATCCACATACTCCTGCTGTGGCTGGACGGTTTTAACCATCAGCATTCTTGCCATGTTCAAAGACTCTTCTTATACAACATGACATAAAGAGTACCCAAAGGGGACCTGAATGGGCTGGAACCCTTCCCAAAAATTAAAACAACAATTATCAATATTGTAAAATTAAATGTTCCATAAAAAACTGTTCTAGAATACTTACACAAAATAATTACTACTTTTCTGCAGTCGCTCGTTAAAAAAAATTTGGTAAGGTTGTATCACTTTTATGAATATTTATGAATCTATTCATGCCAAGTCAGGTCAAAAATTTTCATTCGCCAACAGCAACAAAGTTTTTACCGGAAAATCAACTAATTTAACTTACTATAGCTGAGAAAAACCGCTATTTAAGCTTCCTTTGGTGCTCTCATTCTCCAAGCTAGCTACTGAATCAAGCATGTCAGTCTCAGTATTGTGCACAGTCCCATGGTTTTTTGACATTATTGCCTATATTAGGTACTACTACATTAGATTGCAGCATTTCTAGTACTGGGCTGTCATTGTTTATGTGGCCTCTGTCGCTCTAGCATAATGAACAAATTTATGCCATAAGTTCACGAACAATAAAATAATCCTGAAAGTGGTGTGAAACTGTAATATTTATTAACATCTGCTTTAAAAATGACGTGGATTGTACTTAGGAGTAACTTCAAATTTCAAAACTACTTGTCCACATCATTTGCATTTAGGTTAGGTTCCTTCTCTCGCATTATATTTTATCCATAACCTGTCACAGTCCACACAAGTGTAAGGTTCATCAACTACAATTAAATAATAAATAAATACGATGAAATAACAAATACATATATATAATTTTAACTACATATTAAGCGAATTTTGGTAAATAGTTCGAACCCACTGTAATAAGGGCCCTAGGCCATCTAGGACTGCCTTATAATCTGCAAAATGTACAACTGGCCTAATAATAGTTAAGCAAGGGTGGGGAATTTTCCCTTCAACTTTAAAATAAGTACGGCTTTATAAATTATACATTTATTTAAATCAGAAGTGCTTTCACAAATATCATGCTCAATTACTGATAACAATCGTCGAAGCTGTCGTTAATATTTACTTTTCCACTTGCAAACTATTTTATGCTTGAACTGTTCTACTATAAAAATTTACGAGTCTTTATGACTTTTTACGTGATAAAGAATTAACTCTCAACAAAATAAAAAAGTGACGAAATAGCGCTAGTACAAGTTAACCGCATATTTTGCATATTTTCATTCCATCATGTATATGGTATAATTTTTTGGGGTGATTCCACTGAGAGTAAAAAAGTGTTTCACATGCTAAAGAGAACTATAAGAATAATCAATGTCAAAAGAAAGTCAGACTCACGTACACCTCTTTTCAAGATCTCAGAGATATTAACATTTGCATGTGAGTACATGTTTTCAGTATTCATATTCGTGTCCAAAAACAGTCATTTATATCAGAAAAATGAGTTCTTTCATAAGCATGACACTAAAATTAAAAAACACACATGGCTTGCGTTAACTTAAAACTAGCCCGGAATGGGCCGTCCTACCTTGGTAACCAACTTTTCAATAAATTACCACAACATCTTCAAGAAATTTGCTTCTCTAACAAAAACTCTTTCAAAAACAGCTGAAAGAATTTTTTATTGAATGTGATTTTATAGCATAGATGAATATCTTAACTACAAAAATTAATAAATTACTGAATAACATTACATTGTAAATATTTCTTGTTCCGGTTTGTCTCGTACCTTTTTTCTTCTGTTTCAGTAAAACGATGACGCCCTACAGCATGTTAGAAGAAGATTACTCACATTATGAAGAAAAGATATGATGTGTGTACGTGCAATCTGACGTGTGCGTATCTATGCGTGTGTGTCCGTCCATTGTGTAAGCTTTGTATACTGTAATTTGACTTATTTGACTTTTCCAATATCTTTGTACAGCTATGTATTGAAAAAGATCTTACGAACGCAATAAAACAAACAAACTAACAAACTAAATATCCTCGCAGGTTCCATAGTCGACGCTGTAATTTTGGCCTAAGTAATCGGTAACGAGACATCAAAAAATAAAATGCACACAAAATGTTTATGTTGGCTGTAATTAATGCCATGTAAAATGCAATAACCTACATAAAAATAGTTTACTGTAAACTGCAGATGATATACAGGTGGTCAAAACAAGGCAATGCATTGCACTGCTGCCTATTTGCTAGAAGTCTCTTATCGTTATTAAAATTTAATTACATGTAATCACGTTACACATTTAACAAACATAAAATCTATGCTTTCTTCATGTCTATGTGCTAGACACACAAATACACGCTGTATATTAATTTTAATAAAGAACGCACAATGCCCAAGATCAAAACACAGAATATGCACCAGCTTTTTCACTCGCATAGTCACTTATTTCTTTGAACAGACAGAAGAATGTAGGTCAGTATTGCACGCAAATCACTTCACATACTCTAAATTGAAAAATTTCAGTGGAATTGGAGCAAATTGCTGTATTTATTACTGTAACAGCTATAGTATGTAACATAACACCTCCAATCCTACATAGACAATCGCCTTTGTTTACATTCCTGTACGCCTCAAGAGCAAGTGGCCAACCAGAGCGCTGGTACATGGAACACAAAGAAACAGTAACTCCAGGTCGCTTCTGTTATCCATTATTTATTCTGTGCTCTAGTGTTAAATACTGCTTGTCCCTAACAGAGTTGGCAAGTGGTGCAAGCAGCAGACAACCAAAGTGCTTGTTAAAGAGGAAGGACACATGATGGCTGAAGAACCACTGGCATTTTGTGGGTCAACTCAATATATATCCATGCTGTGGACATCCTGATGGTCAGAGGAGTGTGTGCGTTACACACTTCTCCTTCTTACTCTCACTCTGCAGCAGTTGCACAAGCTGGCTGCATTGGAGAGGGTGTGATAGTGAGTGGTGGCCGAGCCACGCCAGGATGTGAAATGGTAACTGGTGGTCGGGCGGGTGGTATCTACACCAGCTTAACTGCAAACCAACCTCATCCAAGTCATTTCACTTCTGTAGCTGCAATGGGAGGGGTCTACGCGAGGTGTGATAGTGATGATTAGGCTAATAGGTTAGAGAGCACATTTCAATGTGACATATGACGTGGTGTCACCGGCTGTAAACCTAGTGAATGCTGTCAGGAATTTGAGCAAGACAAAAATATTCTTGTCACTAGATATTGTTATATTTCGTTTTTGTGGTGACTTGCACACTATAATTATTTATAATGCCGTACAGTTGAGCGCCATATTGTAAAGTTCCGACTTTTCTGTTACAAGCGTATATTTAATAAAATAGCAGCCTCAAAGGTTAGGCGCCATCTTGTAACTTACTGCCGCTTACACTGTCGACTGTTTACTTGCCACGGCTTGCTCAGGGTAGAAACACGAGACTCATAGAATTGAACATTATTAATTAAGAATGAAGAAGTTCCAAATTAGTTTGAGTACTTTATTTATTTAACTATTTATTTAACACTCAGCACCACAGTTCACAGAAGAAGTCCAAATTGCAGAGTACGAACCTTACAGATAAATATAAAAGTACAAAAAACAGCGCCACAGTGGTTTCCGTTTATTAACGTCTCATGAATATTAGCCCGAATAAAGAATATCTGCTGCTACCTCCCACACCGGCTGAGAAATGAAATAATACAGTCTAGTGGCCGATGTGGGGGTTCACGTCACACCTGATGCGATCTACGCTATCATTGTACTACGACAACTCTCTCTGACGACTAAAGAAGACGACCGCTTCTAACGGCCCTCGCCGCAGACTGCCCCTCCTAAGAAGACTCTCAACGAATAAGACCCTGTAAGGGCGACAGCTAGACGCCTATATCCTACTGCCTATCCCCCCTCTCCTGTGATAACGGCCTGGCCACGTACGCTCTCCCTCGTTATCTAACTGCTCCGTACGAACTACTCCTGCGATAAGCGCCCGGCATCCGGCATCTGCCAGCAGCGTCATCAAAACTGCACGTGTCCCGCGCTCAACACAACGTTATCATAACTGACTGCTCCGTACGAACTACTCCTGCGATAAGCGCCCGGCATCCGGCATCTGCCAGCAGCGTCATCTAAAACTGCACGTGCCCCGCGCTCAAGAAGTTATCGACTGCCGCGCCGTCAACATTAACAAACTTCGCCGTCCACAAAAACTTGTTGACATATTAAAACTGCGCCGAAGGAACTAAAACTGTTGATGTCGCCTGATCCACAGAAACTAACTAATCTACTTTATGCTGACGCATTTCAAAACTCCCAAGTTCGAAACGAAAACTGTAACCAGGACTCTTGATAAAAACGTAACCTGCAGACGTCCGCCCCTTAACCTACAAATGCACACGTCTGTCTGATAAACACGGGACACAAGCCACCACGGCTTTAAACACGATAAAAATATTACGAAGCTGTCCCAAAGCTTCACAAACACGAAAGAATTTTACACTTGAGTCCCGAAAAATTCAGAATATTGCGTCATTACAATATGCATAGTGGGTACTGGCAGATTCCTGTGGAACAAGTATCACACCTTTACACTGTGACCACTACACCCAATGGCAAAACCATGCAGTTCCAATCATGCCGTTCTGATTAAGAAACTCTTCATGCACATTCAAATGACTGATGTCGGCTGAAGTTTTGGTTGGCTATACAGGAAAATTCTTTAGCACCTACTTGGATGACATCTTGATCAATTCGTCATCATGGGAGGAACATAATAAACTGCATCTCAGTTTAATGTTAGAACATCTACAACACCATGAATTTTGTGCCACCTTAGGAAATGCCCCTTTAGAATGCAGGAAATAGAGTATTTAGGGCACATTGTGACTCTAGAGGGAAATGCAGCCATGCCAGTGTCAATAGCCTTGATCCAAGAAGTAAAAGCACCCTAGAACCAGAAACATCTCTGACAATCCCTCGGGACTTATAATTAGTTGTGGAAGTACGGTTCCAAGCTGACTAAAGTCGCAGCACTGCTAAACTAGCTATTGAAAAAGGACGTTAAGATTTCAGTGGACAAAAAACACAAGGAAGCTTTTTAAAAGAAAAAAGGAGAGTTTTAAGATTCCCTCAGAGCTTCGCCGACCAGACTGGTCCCACCCATTGATATTTGCAGACAGATGCTGGTGGCATAGGCATGGGCACAGTGTTATTCCACAAAGATGAGGAAAATACCCCAATCCATCTTAAACGAGACAGAAAGGCAGTATGTAAATGCCTCGCAACCGCCTGGGACATCAAAAGGTACTGACACTATCTTGAAGAGAGACCGTTAATTTTATGCACAGACAATTGAGCCTTAGTGAGCCTAAACCAAAATAAAAGAAGAATGCATGAAACCAACAAGGTGGGCACTGTTGTTGCCAGAGTTCTCCTTTAAAGTGGAGCATTGTAAGGGTGTGGAGAATCAATTATCGGATGCTCTATCGCACTGCTCAGAACAAAAGCCAGCAAACCCAGATACCTGGGATTGGGAAAGAATGTTAACACCACAAAATGCCGCTGCCACAAAAGAAAGGAATGAGAAAACCATCTAATACAACAGGCCCCTATTTGACCACCAAGAAAACAGAAGCCGAACCCCACCGTGTGGCAAGAGTTCTTAAAAGCACAGTATTGCGACTCNCTATTTGACCACCAAGAAAACAGAAGCCGAACCCCACCGTGTGGCAAGAGTTCTTAAAAGCACAGTATTGCGACTCAAAGCTAGAAGAATAACATAAGAAAAACCTGACCCACAGAGAGAAGAATGGAAGATACGAGTCCCCATAAAACTGCACCCATCATTATTGTGGCACTTGCATATCCACAAGTTGGCCGTCTATCTGGGAATGCAAGAAACTCTACGTACCATGGGCGAAAGGTTGGTGAAAAGAGATGACATGGGATGTGGAAAAATTTGAGAAATACCTCACATGTAAGGCCCACTCACTGCACCATCCCACCCCAATATCCTGAAGACTGACGAAACCATGGCTTGATCTCACCCTAAATTTAATAGGTCCACACCCAAATCAAATAGCAAAAAACTGTTAATTTTAGTAGTTACCGATCAGTTCTCTCGCTGGATCAAATTTACCTTGCTCAAAATTGAAGAGGCCAGTACCATCATTAAACACCTGGAAACACTAGTTTTTCCCCAGGTGGGGGTACCCAAGAAGCATATTGATGGACAACGGCAGCTCTGAACATTGAGGTCTTGAGAGCCTACGAGGGTGAAGTGAGATGAGTATGGCGCTCTGCCCGAATGCAAGGGCGGAGGAAACAGGAGATCCCCGAGAAAACCTGCAGACCAGCAGCATCATCTGGCACAATTCCCAAGTGCAAAAATCAGAGAGCAACCCCGCTGGGAATAAAACCAGATTCACCACGGTAGGAGGAGCGTAGTCTGACTACTACACTACTGCAGCCCCTCACAGAGCGATGGAATCAGGAAATTAAAAAGGAGACAAGGCTCAGCATGGACGAGCACCATAAGAATTAGGACCATCTCCTCCCAGCCATCTTGTTTACATTTTGGCACTGGTACAAAAAGGCCTTTGACACGTCAATGAGTGAAATACTGCTTGGAAACAAGATCTGCAGACCAGGGCTTTAGTAATGAGAAAAATTACAGGGAGAGGCTGAGAAAACCCAAGAAGTGCACACAAAAAATTTTAAAGGGAACAATACTCTAAAGAAAAGACCACGCCTCTCACCAAGATTCAACCTGGGCTGCTGTGTTTATAAAGTCTCACCCTTTGAGTAAGGCAAGAGTGGAGTTATGCGCAAGATTCACTCCAAAATAGGAGAGCTTGTATCTCATGATTCAGTAACAGCATAAAACATACGNAAAAAGGCCTTTGACACGTCAATGAGTGAAATACTGCTTGGAAACAAGATCTGCAGACCAGGGCTTTAGTAATGAGAAAAATTACAGGGAGAGGCTGAGAAAACCCAAGAAGTGCACACAAAAAATTTTAAAGGGAACAATACTCTAAAGAAAAGACCACGCCTCTCACCAAGATTCAACCTGGGCTGCTGTGTTTATAAAGTCTCACCCTTTGAGTAAGGNTAAAGGGAACAATACTCTAAAGAAAAGACCACGCCTCTCACCAAGATTCAACCTGGGCTGCTGTGTTTATAAAGTCTCACCCTTTGAGTAAGAGAGTGGAGTTATGCGCAAGATTCACTCCAAAATAGGAGAGCTTGTATCTCATGATTCAGTAACAGCATAAAACATACGGGAAGGCTATAGCTGCAGAAAAACAGTGAAAGGTGCACCAGAGCAAGTTAAAGAAAGTGCCAGATAATATCCTAAAGGTATGGCCCACCAGGGCATCACAAGCCAGAAACACCTGAAGGAAACCTCGGTACAGCCCAAACTAGGAAATAAAAAAAGGGGGACAAAGTAGAAATATGGCTCACCCAAACGACCTGGAAATGGTCCCCTATTGTCTGTACATGTGACATGGTGCAGGTAGGACCCTGCCAACTAATATCACTGCAGAATAATCAGAGGGAAGTTCACATGAGAGAGGAAATTTATTGTATGCAAGTGCAAACCTACAAAGAGAACGGCCTCAGAAAGTTCCCCAGAGCCCTTAAGAATAATCTATGATAACCCTGCTTCCAAGAGATACCAGGAGAAGGACAAAAGTACAAAGACATGGTGGGAAGACAAGGAACAACTCCCGTTAAGATGACGACAAAGTAGAGATCCCAGAGGGACAGGAAAACAATGCGCTCAGAAGCACCCAGAAAAGAAGTCCTTCACAAAATGTAACTATAATCACAAGCACCAGGTCAAGCAAGATAAGATTCTTGAGATTTGGCAGCATGCTGTCTGGAAAAATAAATAAGTTGCCTGCAAAGCAGCCCCAGGTGAGCGCTGCCACCTTAGATCCTGAGGCTCCAGAATTGAGGCTGGAAACAAGGAAAGCCGAGAAAAAAGAGACACCTTTTTAAGTGCCGAACATGAATGGTGGACAGTTACAAGTAACGACCAACAAATGTCAGTCCAGAGAGAAACTGATTAAGAAATCTTGCAGCCGTGGTGGGTGTGTAGAAACAGTATAGGAGAAAACTGCAGAGGTGCGTTGAAATACAATGGTGAAGGAAAGGCAAAAACTAAAACGCAAGGAAAAAGCAGAATGTGATGGGAAACATGCCAGACACCGAGCCAGCACGCCCTAGGAAACTATGAGGCTGAGCAAAGAATCAAAGCCAGGACTCAGCCCTCTTCTACTGAGGATAATGTGGAAATGCCCCCTGCGAAAGTACAAACTTTGTACCGGCCACCTATAATGAGGGGAAAGGCTCACGCAACAGGAATGAACAGAAGGGCAAACTCAGGGTCCAAACCAAAAGAAATATCTGAAAAAAATATATCAGCAGATGGGAATAAGCAGGCGGAAAGTCCACACAGTCATGACCAGCCAAGGTGGAAAATAGTGCCAATGTGCCCTTCCCAGGAGTCGAACCCAGGATGTGGGATANACACAGTCATGACCAGCCAAGGTGGAAAATAGTGCCAATGTGCCCTTCCCAGGAGTCGAACCCAGGATGTGGGATAGTGTAGAACTCTAGTCGATGGAAACTGTGTATGAGGTAAGCCTGGGGAAGAGACCTCACACCCACGATTGAAAAGGACACGAGCGTGGCCTGGATGGACCACACCTGCCTGTGGAAATATCAGTGTGGAGACGGAAGTGTCTGTTTCGTTCCTACATACCCTTAGTGCACAAAAAAAATGTGTTGTGGGCTCCCGTGGGCCGAAGATGTTGTGCGAGGCAGGGTCAGCAGAGCAAGCTGTCCCCTGCTGGGGTGTGTGTGACAGGGGAATGAAGTAGGACCAGGGCAGAGAAGGGTCAACAACGCAGATTAAGAATAGCCTATGAGCCCAGCCTGTTAACCCTCCGCCCTGGTAGAATAGTTAAGTGCACTATGAAGTTAGGTTAATTAGCTTAGTTTATAAGATTATTAGTGTTTGTAAAGCATTGGTACTTTGGTACAAGTCATGGGTATTGTTGTTAAGTAATTAGAATAATTTGTAAAAATGTAACTGCCACTGTCAGGGAGCAGTGGAAAAAGGCTCGGTGCTCACAAGAGTGGAGTGGAGAGATCTGGGTAGCTCTTAACCCTGAGATCTTGAGAGCTGAAGAGGGTGAAGCAAGGTGAGTATGGAGAAGCCCCGGAATGAAGGGCAGGGGAATCGGGAGATCCCCAAGAAAACCCACCAACCGGCAGTATAGTACGGCGCAATTCCCACATGCAAAAATCCTGGGGTGATCCAGTTAGGAATCAAACCCGGTTTGCCTAGGTGGGAGGCGAGTAGTCTGACCACTCCACTACCACAGCCTCATGTGCTCACAAGAAACTGGGGAGAAAGGTTATCCCATGATAGAGACTGCGCTAAAGGGGACTGACAGTTCCCATTTGCACACTGAAGTTATGTTCGCATCTACAAAAATTGTTGTACGAAGTGTATTTTGTTATAGAATTTTGTATTTACTAAATACGTGTTTCCAGTTTTTAATACCAGGCATACACGTATGGCATAAAGATTTAATATATAATCTCACTGTCAAATGTGCATTTACAAAGAAATGGTTTTCAGTACAAGAAAGTACTTATTTCATCACCATGTCATGAGAAGAATGGTGGATGGCATGGGCCAGTAGGGGCCAGAGTAATAACACAGAGTAATAAAAACACAGTANATGTCATGAGAAGAATGGTGGATGGCATGGGCCAGTAGGGGCCAGAGTAATAACACAGAGTAATAAAAACACAGTTGTAGTTCAGATCCCAATTGCGATTTCAGAAGAAGTAACGTGCATGAAGTTCACAGCACGGCATGGAACAGCACGGGCATGCTCGTTGGAGCAGCCATAATCTGCAAAAAATGCTTGGCACTGCAGCACTGATGGAGCAGTAACATATGCACACAAGTGAGATATGCACAAAGGGAGTGTGTGATTTATCAGTGCTGCCATGGTGCAGATAGCACAGCACAGCACAGCACAGTGGAGCAGGTGTAAGGGGAGTGAAACCTGCGCTGACACGCCAAGAGCAACAGGTGCGGAGCAACAGAGTGCCCGGAGGTGAAAGAATGATGTTGCACGGAGAAAAAATGCACAGACAATAAGTCTGTACAGAAACGCAGAACCTTATTATTGTGTGGATAAAGGAACCTAGCATTATTGTTAGTGTTTATGATATGTACGCAGGCAATACAGTAGCAATGTTGAGTAATAAATTCTTAAAACTATGTATTTGGTACAGGAGAAATGTGATTATGTACTCTGTGCAATATTGTGTAATGTTTTGAACAATCAATTGGTATGTAGTCAGCAGCCAAGCCAAATATATTTTAGTTACTTCAGTTTTGCTTATGGTTTTTGAGTTTTGGTGATTTTGTTCTAAGTCATTTATGACAGGGCCTGGAGAATCAAAGGTATGAGATCAACTTATTAATTTCATGCCATGGTCCTTGATATTCAGAGAGGGGAGGGTACTTGGGATATGGGAGAGGTTGAATNATGTCATGAGAAGAATGGTGGATGGCATGGGCCAGTAGGGGCCAGAGTAATAACACAGAGTAATAAAAACACAGTAACAAAAACACAGTTGTAGTTCAGATCCCAATTGCGATTTCAGAGGAAGTAACGTGCATGAAGTTCACAGCACGGCATGGAACAGCACGGGCATGCTCGTTGGAGCAGCCAGAATCTGCAAAAAATGCTTGGCACTGCAGCACTGATGGAGCAGTAACATACGCACACAAGTGAGATATGCACAAAGGGGGGAGTGTGTGATTTATCAGTGCTGCCATGGTGCAGATAGCACAGCACAGCACAGCACAGCACTGCACAGTGGAGCAGGTGTAAGGGGAGTGAAACCTGCGCTGACACGACAAGAGCAACAGGTGCGGAGCAACAGAGTGCCCGGAGGTGAAAGAATGATGTTGCACGGAGAAAAAATGCACAGACAATAAGTCTGTACAGAAGCGCAGAACCTTATTATTGTGTGGATAAAGGAACCTAGCGTTAGTGTTAGTGTATNACAATAAGTCTGTACAGAAGCGCAGAACCTTATTATTGTGTGGATAAAGGAACCTAGCGTTAGTGTTAGTGTATATGATATGTACGCAGGCAATACAGTAGCAATGTTGAGTAATAAATTCTTAAAACTATGTATTTGGTACAGGAGAAATGTGATTATGTACTCTGTGCAATATTGTGTAATGTTTTGAACAATCAATTGGTATGTAGTCAGCAGCCAAGCCAAATATATTTTAGTTACTTCAGTTTTGCTTATGGTTTTTGAGTTTTGGTGATTTTGTTCTAAATCATTTATGACAGGGCCTGGAGAATCAAAGCTATGAGTTCAACTTATTAATTTCATGCCATGGTCCTTGATATTCAGAGAGGGGAGGGTACTTGGGATATGGGAGAGGTTGAATNTCAACTTATTAATTTCATGCCATGGTCCTTGATATTCAGAGAGGGGAGGGTACTTGGGATATGGGAGAGGTTGAATCTGTACAGTCACCTGCAGCAACAGACACTGTGGGAAGACCTGCCTGCCTTAGGGAATGGCGTGGGTCGTTACCTACAAATGTGGAGGGTGGTTGCTATCAGTGGGCCACGTCTTGCGTTGTGGTGGACAATGCCCCTCGCCTCGGAAGCTCAAACAAGGAATACCGTGTTGGCGGCTCATGAGAAATTGGACTCTATCCTATGCACAGCAGCACACCGAACTGTGAGCTGCCAGGGTTGAGTTACAGCGCTCAAGCAGCTGGTCTGCAGCAATAGAGAAAGCAGCTCGCTGTTACGGCCTACGCCTTCCTATGGCAATGTAATACACAACCCGGTCATGGCTGACTGGTGGGTGTGCAGCTGTCCGGGGTCTTGCTTGTTCACTTCCTGGCCAGTGACTGTGTGCTTTGTGGTGCACTCGCCCAGGATTATTCCCTTTTGACAAAGTGGTTCCTGGTTTGGCTTTGCCCTGCAGCTACAGTGTGGTCTGTGCCCTAACTGTGGCCGACCAGGGTATGTGGGCCTCCTGGGGGACTTTTTCCATATAATCAGTATGATTCACTTCCCACCCTGTGGTCCATGGTCACCTGCTCACGACAGCCAACACTAACCCAGACCAAGGACTTCCCCTGTCTTACAACTCCCACCCCCTCCTTACACCAGTAATTCTTTAAATGCCCCAAACCCAATGCCATGGTAGACAATGTACTGGTTGCTTGCAGGTCTCAGTCTCAGCCCAAGCCCAACTCGGCACATCAACAAGCGCACACTTGGATGAGGCCTCACTGACAATTCTGCATCACCCCCCACAAACGCCAGGCACCATAACAATACAAACTGGTGAAGCTGTGTTAGCAAATACATTTCTCTGCATTGTTTGAGCAAAATCAGCTGATGGTATCCTTGATTCAGTAAGCGAATGTGCCCGGTCAAGAATTACTGTATGTGGAGCATCTATACTAGTACTACTGAAGAAGGTAGATACACTATCATATTCCTGCACACCATACATTAGAAAATAAACTTACCTAATTTAAATTTGTACCTTTACCTGAGGTGAACATTTCTATCTGACTGTTAACCTCCATTGGATTAGTGAAGTGCAATTGTACATTATTACTGTAATACACCCATGTACAAAAATTAAGGATGGGACAGGTCTTTTCACATACCTGTTGTGCAACTGTGTTTCAAATGGATACAAAGCATACCATAACATCGCCACAATACAATGTGCGAAAGTTGAACAACATTGACCCAGAAAGCAATCCAAATGATGATAAATAAATACTACATTCAAAAGTGGATCCTGAGCACAGCATGACAGAAGACAGAAATGTCTATGTGATAGGGAGCAGGCAAGACAAATGCAGTCCTCAGAACGGGGTATGATTACACATAACTTTGATGCAGATGTAAACTGTCTGTTCATGCTCAGTATGAGGTTGTTAATGAGCTCCTGAGACATCAAGACCCACTCCTCTTGTAGTACCAATCGCAGCTGCAAAGTCGTGGCTGGCAATGTGCTGCCAGGATTGTTCTGACGATGTCTGTTATGTGTTCAATTGGATTTAGGTCTTGGGACAGTGTGGGATAATCTGTGAAGCAAATAAATTTCACTTCCCCACAGCTCAGCAACACCTGCTGTACTGTGACGTGTAGCACCGTCATCCATGAGGAGGAACTCGGGACCCACAGCACCGTACAAAAGAAGCACATGAAAAAGGAGAACCTTGGCTTAATAGTGGTCACCAGTGACAATCTCCTTGGAAGATGTGGAGCTCCATACCGTCACCAAGCATTATGCCTCCACAAATGAGAACTCTGCCACCTGCAAAATGGTGCCTTTCGAAGATGCTAGAGGGGTGCCCGCATGTTCCCCACTTTCTCCAGATGTACAGACATCCAGAATCATCAAGAGATTAAATTTGGCTCTCATCCGTAAAAAAGCCCTCAACCACATTGCTGAGCTTCCCAAATGTTGTGTTCCTGGCACCACAGCAAATGCTGTATCCAATGAACTGGTACACACCGTACTGGTCACCAAACAAACAAACAAACAAACCAACCACATGTGTGGAGTCTCCTGGTCACAGTACAATGTGCTATAAGGCATCCAGCAGTGTGTTGCATGTGATTTCACCAACTCTTTCCCGTCACTCTCTCCTTGCCCGCAGGACAATATACCAGTCCTCCATCGCCATGGGTGCCCATGGATGACCACTACTAAACCTTCATGCAGTTGTTCCTGTCACTCCAAATTCAGTCCAATCTTACGACGCGATGCTATGTGCAATCTCAAACTCTGCCACACTGGCCACACTTCGATTTTCATACAACTTCCCAATGATTCAACCTCTGGTAAAGTCATCCAGATGTCTCTGGGACTGCCTGTTGGCCCTATCAAACATCACGCAGCAACTTAACATCATTCAACCCAATGTTCACGTCATGCTGCATATATGTGCATGCCCTACCACACCAGATCCTAGGCGATATCATTGGTTTTTCTGTACGTTCTGTCTGTTCGTTCTGCGGTTATGTTAATTTTTGCACACTAGCATATTTCAGGGCAAGAATAATGTATGCGATTACATTCATCTGCAATTGCACACAAACTAAAAGTTATCATGCAGGTGGAAGAAAACGGAAATTGAGCTGGGGTCGACCATTTGACGTACCTTACTGACAATTTGAGTGAAAACCCACAATTAAGGCATATTTATGTCGTACAAACAAACAAATAAATAACAAGTGAAAATAAAAAAAAATTGGGTTAATAATTATAATAGGTTAAATTAAAATCATCCTTGAAGAACAAATTTTCGAGCGACCAAAATGAAACAAAACAAGCATTGATTAGACAACAATAAATTTAACACAACAATCCAATCCTTAGAAGTTCATAATCTTTTACAAAACCATCAACATTAAAGACTGCAAGGCATAACACCAAATCACACTTCTTTAATGATACAAAAACAAAACACAAAACTTTTAAACAACCAAATACAGTATATTACAAACTTAAAAATGAAATATATCTCAAAAGTTGTCAGTACAGTATACAACAAAACCACAACCATGCCAGTGAATTAACATGCAAATAAACACTACTTACACTTGCTTACAAACTTTTACTATGTGTTTAATTACAATTACAGACCAAAATCAATCTCAGCTAAAATCATACACCTCCAAGTAGTACTTAACTTTTGAAGAGAGTTAACTTNTTGCTTACAAACTTTTACTATGTGTTTAATTACAATTACAGACCAAAATCAATCTCAGCTAAAATCATACACCTCCTAGTAGTACTTAACTTTTGAAGAGAGTTAACCTTTCAAGGCAGGGTAATCGTTTCCACACATCAGCTGGTTATAAAAGATTTGACTCTAGAATTCTTGAAATAACAAAACTTCTACAGCGAATCATAATCAGCACTTTCTGAGTAGGTTCCAGTACCATTCATACAAACTTACCAATCCTGCTGATTTCAAAACTGATATTGCCTTAGAATTAGGTAAATATTAATTTCAATATACAGTTATATAAAAAAAAATTACATTAGTTAAAATAAAATTTTTTTCAGAAAACTGTGCATACCGTAAATATGAAAAATTTATAGCGTAATACGTTTATAAAGTCAGGCATCACTAACTTCAAAAAATGATTTTCTTTCAGTATAACTGTTGTTCCTAGAAATTCGTAATTTTACATTAGCTCTAACTTAATGTATTGTTACATGCTTGTTGGTCTGCATCACTTTCCTTGCCTGTCGCAATCATACAAATCTAGGAGTGTGTGAAGGCTAGGCTAGTAACCTGAAGAACAGAGACATGCATGCCGCAGCGCATTCCGCCGCATGCCACCACGATAAGCCTGTCGTAACTCCCACGCTCCCGACCTTCAGCAGATTCTATTTCTGCAGTTATCTGAAAGAATGCCCATATACGGCCCACATTCCCATTTGCCATTTCAAAGCTCAACCCCCATACCTCTACCTCCAGTATGTTCGGAGAATGGGATTACTACCAATCAATGCTTCATATAGGGCATAGTTATAACACTTTTTTTTTTTTTCGAACCCTCGGTGTTGCGTTGTTTCCGGGAAAAGGGGTGATACGGGTGCTGTGAATCATCCAGTATATATATATATATATATATATACATATATAAACAGCATTATCTCCACTTCTCTATTCATGGATTTCTTTATCTACATCTCTATGCTATACAGTGCTATTTGTTATTTCAATATTAAATCACACTGAGGCAATCATATTGTGTTATTGTGTTATAAGAACTTTATTTGCTACAGCAATAAACAAATGACAGCGCATGAGCATATGTTTACATTATAAGAAGTAGACACACTGCACAAGTACTCACAGGGCGGTACTAGTGATACACACACAGAAACGAGAGTCGGACAAACAAATTTTCTCTTGTGGATGCGCAGTCGTGCGACGTTCTGCTGGCTAGGCCAGCTTCACCAGGCAAGGTACTTAATTTTGTTTATAACGCAAGTCTGTTAATGAAACCTTTCACTGTAGTGACACAAACATCTGTAAACTCATGTTTTTAAAATGTATAAACATGTTATATTCCAAGTGACATTCACCCATTTGCCATGCCTGAGCCAACCTTTGTTAGTCTGTGTCGAGTGGCGTCAATCGCTTCAGATGGAGGAGTGTGGGAAGAGGTGCATGCGGGTGTTGTAATGAGGGATAAGAAGGAGGGGTACGAAGAGGAGGAGACGAAGAGGAGGGGTATGAAGAGGAGGGGTATGGAGAGGAGGGGTACGAAGGAGAGGGGTACAATGGGAAGGTGTACGATGGGAAGAGGTACAAAGAGGAGGGGTACGAAGGGGAGAGGTACAATCGGAAGTGGAGCTAGTAGTGGACAAAGATGGGTGGTACGTTTGATATAGACAAGGAGAGGGCAGAGGAGAATGGTACGTACTGTGGAATGTAGGAGAGGCGGCGAGATGTTATCTGCCTACCGCTCCTTCTATGTTGTGGGGGTAAGAAGACTGCCGCTTCTCCACGTGCCAGGCGTGCAAGGGGAAAAGCATGATTACGTCTAACAAATGCTAGACAATAATACATTGTTTATGATGGTTCATGCATCTTTCGCATCTTATGTTGAGCAGATTTAAATTGTGAGCGTAGCTTGTTGCGGTTTTTGTAAACCTTTGTTCTGCTAATAAAAGAAAAACACTCGACATTGCAACAAAGTTCAAAATCATATGCTAGGTTTTCCAATGTATGTGGCCTAAATAAACATCCTTTTAGTGTAGTTTATTATATAGAAAATGCAACAATATTTGTGTGTTGAGTATTTCCCGCATCTGTATGAACAGAGACACATTTATCGCATTTAGTTCTTTCAATGAAGTTCAAAATTAATTTTCTTTCCGTGCAAACAAAATTTTCCACTGCATCATCAAAACACTCTCTCGTAAGAAGAACCGCAAAACAATCATGTCTCATAAAAGACGTTAAACTATGAGTTCCCCACACCATCAATAAAATAAACAGAATCATAACTAGTATATTGTGTGGTCATAACAAAAATAAAACAAATTCGCAATGGCAACCAGATATAGTAGCCTACATACTGTTGAGTTGAGCAGAAATATCAATAGGGCATGTATGCAATTGTGAAGTACAATCGACGAGATGTTATTACAAATGTACAAGACAGTGAATTCTGCACGATAAAAGTAGTGGAAAAATAAAGGTAATGTACATTTTGTGCCGGTAATTCACATTTTCTTTAGTAAAACAAGTTAAATTTATGTTTTTACATTTGTTGTAAATGTCTGTTTTCAATGTTGAAATTTTTCATTTACTTCAAAATATTATTCCTGATAGTCCAAATATTCTTCTAACATATCATAAAGCTACATTTGTTTACGTTTGAACATATACGTGTTTTGTCCGAGGGTTGGAACAGAATNTCTTCTAACATATCATAAAGCTACATTTGTTTACGTTTGAACATATACGTGTTTTGTCCGAGGGTTGGAACAGAACGGGAAAGTAACATCGGTTCATGGTGCCAGCCCTTCCCATTATGAAATTTACCGTGTCTACACATGGGACTGGAGAAAGTGTATTATTGATGTGCTGTTTGCTCTGTGAGCATGAGAGAAAGAGAGAGAGAGAGAGAGAGACAGAAGTGTGGTGTGGCACGCTAAGAGAGGAGTGAGAGAGAGAGGATGAGAAAGGAAGTGGTCAGGGGGCATGAGAGAGAGGAGTAGAAGGGGGAGCGGGTAGAGGAGTGAGAGAGAGGGCAGAAAGAGAATTGTGAAGAGGGGCACGAGACAGGAGTAGAAAGTAAAGGAGGGATAGGGAAGTAGTTCAGTGATCTCGAGGCTTTGTGTGTGTGAGAGGGAGAGAGACAATGAGTGAAGTAGAGCGCTGATTGGTAGGCAACTAACTCCCTCACACCTATTCCACAAACTGGGTGGAGGGGGAAGAATCGAGAAAGCAAGGTCATGCCTGCCACTCATTACATAATGCCACTGTCAGAAGTCTCAATTTTTTTGTATTAACTTGTCGCTGCATACGCGTAGTTTACGGCATCCGTTAAACACAGGATCTACAAGAGCAAATACAATAACAAAAAAATTATGGAGCATGGTAAATTTTGTTATAACTATAACTTGCTATAACAATAATTTATTTTGCTATTGTAGACTATCGTTATAATGCGGTTCCACTGTATGTACAAAGGGATTTTCACTGACTTATTTCTACAGCATATCACATCCTTTTAAAAAGTACTGGCCTAGCCCATGGCCTGACTTAATTTATGGGCACAGAGTTGGTACTTAGGCTGTTCACTAAAACCAAGGAATCTAATTGCGTATAACATTTCTACGCAAAATGCAAAACATCAAAAACCTACTTTGGTTTTAAATGTAAAGAACTAAAGAAGGCAAACACTTGTACTCACCCAACATACGCTTCAGGCTTAGGGGTGACCTCAACAGCCCTCCTTTTCTGCGTTGCGATGAGCATGTCCTTGGTGAGGGGAAGCTGGGGCTGGCCAGTGACGAGCTCTGCATCCTCGTGCAGGGTAGGCAGGAGGCCCCCGCCCAGCCCTGCCGCTGACACATCCCGCCCCCCAGAGCTGCTGCTTGACGAGCCGGACGACGATGATGACAGCGATAACAGCTCTGCCCGAACCTGCATGGCCTGTACGTGCTGCAGGTAGATCTCCGAGCACAGGAAGTTGGGGTACGTTGTCTCATTGATGAGGCGCTCCACCTCCTTCTGAACGCCATCAAACACATCCCCATCCAGTAAGTCCTTTCCTTCCTTTACACGTCGATTCACCTCCTTACGAAGCTCCTCTGGGATTGCCAGTTGTGTTTTTACAAAGAATCGTCTGTAAACAGTAACATGTGCTGACTGAAACACTACTCAAGCACAAACCGAAAGAATAAATGCATAATAAACTGGACATTGTTAGTTATTATTTATCACTGCTTCAAAACTTTGAGCCAAAATTCTGTCAACATTCCCCTACGGACCGAAAGTCATCGTATTAGAACATGACTCCTTACTTGCGGTGTTTTAGAAGGTGAAGTGAGTAGAGGAAAGTGTAGTTTACGACATGAGATTTAGCGTTAAACACTTACCTAGCAGTTGAATTAAGTTGAACTGACTGATTTATAGGACAGCAACATCAAAGTTGTAAGTGCCCATGGGAATAAAGAGAAATGGATATGGAGCAACAATGGAATGCAAGGCTGGGAGAAACTACAGTACCTGTTAACACAAGCAAACCAATGACAATCTCCATCATATTTCCTACATATAAAAATTGGAAGCAACTTTCGCTGGAAACTGAAATAGGATTTCCCTGGTGGGAGTGTGCACAATAACTGCGACAACCATTGCTTCATGCTTGGCTAGCAAAATGGGAAAATTTCTAACATAGCGATTAAGCTATCTTCTAGTAATATTAATAAGCTATTTTTGTTTGGGGATAGCTTCAAGGGCAATTTTGCTGTAATTTGCAAAATAATAATATATTGAGTGCGCACGAATCCGGTGCATTGTCCGTTTGGTGTAATTTTTCAGACTTGGTTAAGCTTTGTTTGCTTGAGGCAGACGAATATCCTGGAAGTAGAACTTTAGCAGGGCTTCAGAAAAGTTGGAAGTAACCGTGACTGGACTATAGTAGCTGTTTTAGTGAGAGCAACGATTTTGAAAGGCCATTCTCAGGAACCATCAAAAAACTGCAAAAATTTATGAAAAATCCCAGCAAAAATGCAAGAAATCACCTTGAAAATTAATTAAAATTATGTTTGCTAGTCCATATCGATAAATATATGGACTGCAGTGTCGCTACTGTATGATGCAATACAAAAAACGAAAAAAAAAAAAAAAGGCAAAATTTGTCAAAAAATGTGGCTGTGGTGGTTTGAAGTGACTGCGCCGCACAGCACCCACAAGTCAACCTGCCTGTCGGGCTATGTGATGGGCGATATGTGATGTCAGGAAGGGAAGCTTCATTCCACAACCACCCATATTCCCTTCCCACACCCCACTCTTTGCCTAGTTATCTCTCATGACTGCACGCATAGCAACAAGGCAGGCCAACAACNCAAGTCAACCTGCCTGTCGGGCTATGTGATGGGCGATATGTGATGTCAGGAAGGGAAGCTTCATTCCACAACCACCCATATTCCCTTCCCACACCCCACTCTTTGCCTAGTTATCTCTCATGACTGCACGCATAGCAACAAGGCAGGCCAACAACAGCACACGTTAAAACCCCCATCCCCCCAATCTCTTCTCCTATCCTTCAGAAAATAGTCTCGTGTGATCACTTCGCCAATTCATTACCATATATACTTGCGTATAGCACACCATTTTTTCTAAAATAAAGTTAAGGAAATCTGGTGTGCACATACACTGGGGGAAAAAATTCAAAGGCAAGTGAAGCAGTAGTTATAAACTGCTGGGAGATACTAAGATGATAAAGTGTAGTNCTGGGGGAAAAAATTCAAAGGCAAGTGAAGCAGTAGTTATAAACTGCTGGGAGATACTAAGATGATAAAGTGTAGTAAAACAGTCTGTTATCCTATACCTTCTCTCAATTTACTCGTCACTCCTCTCCCTTTCCCCTCTCGGCACCCCCTACTGGTTGTACCTCCAACCCCACTTCCTCCAGAATCAAACACTGTGAGGGTGCGAGGGACCTCTATTTTGTCATTATCTACGTCCCAGTTGTCAGCGTTTCCCATCTATGCTTTAGCAATACATAGGCAAAAATGTGTCGTCGTTCCATCACTAATGTCAAGGTTATGTGTCGGTCACAGCCCAGTCCCACCCATAGAAACACGCATTTTCACATATTTCTGTTTTCCCTTCCTTGTCCAGATGCTGCCCACCGATGGATACTCCTCCAAGCTTTCTTTGTTTGTGTGTATGGAATAGCCATGGTCACAAGGGGCAAGGAGAGAAGGGCAGGCGCCACTTTTCTTTTGGGAAGGAGAGTCACATTCCAGCAGCTTGAGGCTCAGCTTCACCCCTTTTGCAAAAATTCTTAATTTTCATGTCTTAATTTTGGATTCATAGTAATTAAACTGACACTGTATGATTATAGAAAAAATTAATTTTACAAGTTGTTTAATATTTTTGTGCTTAATTTTAATTGTGTTGTGTTATATGCTTGTTGTAAAAAGTTGAGAAATAAGTTCTTATCTTTTTGCAAGCAGGAAATAACACACAGTGAAAATTATATACAAACGTATTAAACAACTAATTTCTGCAAAACGGGTGAAGCAGAACCTTAAAAAGAGAGGGGGGGGAAAAAGGAAGTCACACACCCCAACACCTGCCATAAAAGAGGGGCACAAAAAAAGAGGAAGCAGTCTGCTCCAACCCAGTGCACCACAAAGTTTTGGGTATTGGCACATGAGTTAAATTAATTAAAGTATTTTCAAAATGGATCACAATCACAAGACGCAAATGTAATGTCACAAAATTTTTTTACATACCTACTCAAAACAGGGCACCACAAATTTATTGTTGAGCTGTTTCACAACAGAAAACATTTTTTTTCCTCTAAAAGTTGTTGCAAAAAATCATGGTGTGCACTATATATGAGTATATACAGTATTGTGCGTGCTGTGTTTTTGGCTTTTGAGTAAGTTTTGTGTGACATTGCTGTTAAAGGTTTTACTTTAGCTTTTCTTTATGGGTTTTTAATTCAGTTTGCATTTTAAATTAACTGTATTGATTGTTGATGGTTTACTTAGATAGATTTATTGCAATTACAATTTTACTTAAGTTTTCAGATTTCTATCTTGTGCAGTTCACTTACTGACGAACGTTCATGCACGATAGGTGTATAATTCTACTAACGTGTGTTTCCAGTTTATGAAACAGAAAATATAGTTTACAATGCTTGTAAAATTCCTTCTCTCACCTTCAGCGAACTCGTATGTGCAAGTCTTAAATGTGGAGGTGTCAATTGTCAATCATACTAGGTCAAATTTAAAGGTGATGTCATGGAATGCAGAGTGAATTTTCCAATACAGTGACGCATTCTGCGTCCCTATATTTTATTCGTCAGAACACACGCTCTGGCGAAGCTCGCGGGCGTACGACCACAATAAGGATTAAGGGTTTTGTGGACGTGCCGGCCGAGTGACGCCAGGAGCCTCGCAGCTGCAAAGGCACCCTACCAAAGGTTTCTGCACGTGCAACTGTTCCTGCACGTGCAGACGACATCCGGAGACAGCGGAAGGCACCAGGGCGCGGACACANGCAGCTGCAAAGGCACCCTACCAAAGGTTTCTGCACGTGCAACTGTTCCTGCACGTGCAGACGACATCCGGAGACAGCGGAAGGCACCAGGGCGCGGACACAGCTGCATTTTGCAGCTGCCCAAGGGACACCGAGATCCCACCACCAGCTGCGCCTGTCCCGGGCTTGTACCGCAATAAACCACGAGAGCTTTTAGCGGACATGCATGCAGAACGGGACAATAAACTTCCAGGCCATAACCAAGGGACGACGCCACGCCGGCTGCGGACCACACGAGCAGCGGCCACGTGTTTTATGACCCAGGGGGACGACAAGCACCCCGGACCACGTGCAGAGACGGGGGAAGTTGAATATGGTGATGGACGCTACAAAACCACGTGAAGGGGGGAGCAACAGGGCAGTCAGTTGAGAGACGTCGAATCAGTCAGTCGGGGGACCTGAAGCGAGGCGTCCGGGTCGGAGCCGGACGAAGCCAGTGCGATGAACGAGTCAGTCAGTCAGTCAGTCGCGGATCGAGCAGTCAGTCAGTCAGTCGGAGTCAGTCGAGGATCGAGAATGCATCACGACGTCGACCTCAGTCGGAGGCCGTCAAACGGGACGTGCGGCGGGAAGAATCCGAGAAAAGTCAGTCAGACTTCGTCAAACGAGAAGGGTGTACCGGGAGCCGAGAGAAAACGAGTTCGCCAAATGCATCAAGACGTGGACCTCAGTCGGAGGCCGTCAAGCGGGACGTGCGGCGGGAAGAATCCGAGAAAAGCCAGTCCGACTTCGTCAAACGAAGAGTGCTGAGTGGACCCGGGAGGAGGGGTTCCGAGAGCAGGCGTCGGGACGCCCCACCAAGCGCCGGAGCAGTTCCAAGCCGCCAGCCGAGGGAAGACAGCGCAGCAGTGTCAGATAAGTAGTTCTACACCAAGTGTGAAGAATCTCCCCCCCCCCCACGACGCCAGTCGCGGCGTCAAACCATACGTAGCCTACATAGAAAAAGGGGAGGGGAGTTTGTCTCGTGAGTTCATGTACCAGTTAACCTGTTCAAGCAACAATAAAACTCGATTATGTGAACACACGTATAAAGTGTATGTTATTAGTAAATTGGACCTAGAGACAACAGTGTCGACGTATTTGTACGCCCTATTACTGAGGGCTAGCATCAAGTGCTGGCGCCTCACGCCGCAGAGCAGAATCAATACCTACTTCCAAACTTCAGCATTTGGCAGGTATCAACAGTGGAAGTTATTTGACGTTAAAAAGTTATATGGCTCTGCATTTAAACTTCTTTTTTTGGCATCAACGAGTGGTCATACATAACTTTCTGGGGAATTATTTTATTCTAAATATGTTTAAATATTTAAATAAAGTTATCTATTTGTAATAAAACAGTTGAGTTTTTCAAAAGAAGCTACTGAAAATTTACTTCACATTTGCTAAAAGTGACTCAGACCCCAATGTTTACACTTTTTTTGGGGGAAGGTAGATCACATGTACATTCCGGAGTATACTTTTATTCGGGAGAAGTCTGTTTATTGAAATAAATTAATATTTCAGTATCAAGAGGTTCATTTCTCAGCAATGAGCTCCAGAAGACCGACTTCGCATTCGCTTAAAGTGACTCGGTACCCGGTGTTTAGTTTACATATCTTTTTAAAGACAAACGGTTATCCTACATACCGTTCTGTGGTATACTTTTATTCTGAAGACATCTATCCATTTAAATAAATTGACATTGCATTAATAAACTGTCCGATTTTTCCACAAGAAACTACATAAAATTGGCATTGCACTCACTAAAAGACACTTGGCACTCTGTGTTTACACTTTTTTACTGGGCAAGGGGAGGTCGTATATACCATTCTGGGGTATATTTTTATTCAAAAGACATTTGTCGATTTTAACAAATTAATATTTCATTTTAAAAATATATCATTTTTATGCCACAGACAGTTAAAAACTGACAATGCGAAAAACGCACTTTTTAATTATTGGATGTTTGGAGGAGAGGAGGTAAAAAAAAAAGGGGGGGCGGGAAATCGATCTGCAACAATTTTATTAGAGCAGCAAATTTACAAGGTCATTCTCAGGAGCCATGAGGCCTTGTTAAATCATGGTCCAACTGTAGCTGATGACAGTCACGAAGCTGCTCACATTCTGGAGGGATTTTTTACAGTAGCCTTGGCCTTGTTAGCTGTGCATGGTTGCCACCTATTTTTCGATTTGAAAATTTCATGACATTTCCCTGATTTCCAGACGAATTAAGTTACAAATGTCATAACCACTTTTTTCTACTGTAATTATACTTATTAATGATGAAAATTATAATTTGAATGNATTAAGTTACAAATGTCATAACCACTTTTTTCTACTGTAATTATACTTATTAATGATGAAAATTATAATTTGAATGGAAAAAGTTTCCACCCTGACAAAAATGTAACTAGATAATACGTAGTTATACTATACTGTAATTGCACCATAAACTGTGGCAACACAATAGCTAGACATACTTCCACTACTACATGGTTATTCTAGTTTAAACTGATGGGCACCACAACATGGCATATGCAATCCAAAAAATTTATTCCTGCATAGGATTTGCATGTCCGTTTTCAGAGCTGCATAATTTATGATAGAAAAACAGCAAGATACAGCTTGGATATCACGAAATTCCCCGACATTTCACTGCTGTGTTCAAAATTACCCGATAGCTTTCAAATTCCCTGACAGTTTCCTGATTTCCAGGTTAGATGAGTGGCAACCATGCTGTGGTACTGAATGTGGATGGGATATCCTCTTCAGAGATAGAAATGGCAGAAAAGAGATTCACGATGAAATATACGTTATAGTCCATTTGCAGTTACTTCGCACTTTTCTGAAGCCCTGATAAAGTTCTACTTTCAGAATATTCTCTGTGTCATGCAAACAAAGCCTAACTGAGTGTAGGAAATTACTCGGACGGGACAACACACTGTATTCATTAGCACTCAGTGTAATAATGTTTTCCATGAGAACTACTTCTCACTAGGCATTGCCAACACACCTATTTTCTCACGGTTTTCATATTGGTTATAAATTAAATATAAATAATTTATAGATGGAATTTCAGTAAGGTTCAACTAACCAAAAAATAGGAAACTTTTATGTTAACAGAATTACAAAACGTTTGCCATACATTACATATTTTGTAAACAACCAAACATGTCATACATGGGTAATTTTTCAAAAGTTTGATTAAAAAAGTGTGAAGATGCTGTAAATAGACTATACTATTGGTACTTGGTCTTGGGCATTATGAACAGTTAGCTCAATTAATAAGGATTGCAGTGCTTAGTCCAGAAGCCACTTTCTTTGTAACGTTGGGCGTTACAGTTACACCGGCTAGCTGCTCAGAGGTAGAACACGAGACTCAGTAAAATGGACGCCGATTAATTAAGAAATAAGCTCAAGTTCCAGAGTATTTTGTTATATATGTTTATTTAATCTTGAAGTGACACATTTCACAGCCGAAGTTCATAGTATGCAGAATACAAAATCTTCACAGATAATTAGATATAGGCAGAACAGAGCCACAATCATATTGTCGGCCGGTTGTTGTGGATTACACACACACCTTGAAATAGGCATGAAATTGTTTTTGGAAACATATGTTTCTTGCAAAACTAACTGATATTTTAAATTTGATGTTATTTTAATTGATGCAGCTTTCATTGATGTTTAAAATGTCATCAGCATTTCAAGAGACAGTTTTAGTACAAGTACAGCCTTAGGCAATGAATTTAAACTTGTAGGTGAATATTTTATCCAAGAATTTAACTCCCACAAATAACCACTTTTCTTTTAGACTTATGTCGTTATACTTAATTGAGATACACTAACGTTTGTGAAAAGTGAAGCACAAAGAAGAATGTTGTGATTGAAATAAACTGTATACCACAAATTAGGTTCGTGACAATACACAATTGATTAGGATTGCAGAACTGTGCATGCTCTCTGTCCTTGAGAATTCAGTATGGTGTGAAGCCCCCATTTGCAGCAATCAAGAGCCCCTAAACGTCGTGGCATGGAATCAAAGAGGACCTGGATATGTTCCTGGGGAATCTCCCTCCACGCAGTTTATATGCGAGTCCATAAAGCATCAACAGTGGTTGCTGGAGGACTGTGATGAACAAGTTGCTCACCAACCATATCCCAGACATGTACGATAGACAACATGTTCGGCGAACTTGCAGGCCAGGGAAGCAGTGGTATCTGTCGTTCATTGAAGAAAACTTGCACATTCCTCGCCAGATTTGGCAAGGCATTGTCCTGCTGAAATATGGCGCGTGGAGTCGTCTAAAGGAGGGGCAGTACCTCGGGCTCTAAAACCTCCCTGATGTAGCAGTTGCTGTTCAGATTTCCCTCAAGACGTAGGAGGCGAGATAACATGTTGTATCCAGTGGCGCCCCAAACCATCATACTTGGCGTTTGTCCGGTATATGCCACTCCACAATGCAACCTGCCAGATTGTGGTCACCACTGTAGCGTCTAACACGTATGAAGCCATCACTGTAGGAAAGGTTCAAGCAGGAATCGTCCGAAAACACTACAACATTTTGCCACTCAGCACGCGAGTGATGGGGTTCACGTGCTCATTGTGGTCTGAGGAGTTTTTGGTTTCTGGACAATGGGAGCAGACACAATGGCACGCATGCCGCCAGTCCAACCCGGCAGTAGATGGCATAAAACCGTCAATGTAGACAGGTCCACACCCGTTGCAGTGCTCCAGTGTCAGACCAACACTGTGGACAAGGCTGTACGGTCCGTTACGGCCTTGCGGACAAGATGGTGGTCATCCCGTGCTGTGGTCACATTGTATGGTCCATTACCCAGTCGTCGCTGTGTATGGCTCTCTTCTACCCACTGGTGCACTGTACGAGACAAAATGTCACTGCATGACAAACTCGTTTCCCGGAGACCGATCATTCTGCCCCGTTCGAACTCACTCACATGCTGATATGGCGCCCTTTGGCGTCGACGAGGCATACAGGCACCTACTCTCACTTCGTTTGACAACTCTTCATTGACTGAACTTGGTGTAACATGGACCTTTCCGGTCACACAAGAGAGGGCGCTGCTGGGCCTATGTGTACACCATCTCTCTGCAATCGTAATCATTATTACTGGTGCACTGTTCCACACATCCTCCAAGTTTGGATACATTCGGGCTATTCTTTCTGGGTTTTGCAATTTTCACAAACAATAGTGTATATTCCTGGAAACATGTATACCTTAATTCTCAAAAAAGTCAAGCTCTTTTCACACACATGACTAACAATCTATTTCTGTATGGATACATAGTAAGAACTTATAGGCTATTCACGGTAAAGTGAGACTGTTTAAGCCCTCTAATTTGGAATAATAGTCAATACATATATTAATAAATTATATTGTAGCCTCAGACGTTAACTTTATTAGAGTCCGGTAAAAATTATAAATTGTGTTTTTTACTTACATGGCAATATTAATTTCAAAAAGTGGTTAAAGGATAAGGAGCATATAGCGTCAAAATTATGAAGCAATTTTCAAAGATAACATTATTAGTATTTATATCGGACAAAGAAGGTTTTTGTATATTAATAACAAAGATGGTGTAAACCACATTATAAGTTTTTATGAAACCGTAACAGGAATTTTTTGTTGGCCTTACAGGAACCACCTTTAAAATAAACATTACAATGTTACAAATTACACTTTTGCAATTACAGTACGAAAAAACACATTTACTTAAGGCGGAAATGATCTTCACATACAAAACATGTACAGTAGAAAGTCGATTATCCAAACGTCAATCAACTGAACACGGACCTATGGGAACGAAAAGTTATTTTTGGCAGTGAACTGGATGGGTGGGGCATTCGGTTCAGCGATGATTCAGTGACAGGTCATCTGTTGTTGTCTAGTAGAGGTGTGCGCTGTATCCGTGAGTCAGTGCAGTAGTCGCCATGCCTTCACATTAGCAGTTTTGTTGATTCAGTGCATCCCTTGCAACCTTGAGCACTGTGACAGACTGTTGTGTTTGCCGTTACAGTAGTTTTTGTGATTATTAACGTATATTATTATTGTTTTTTTATTATGTAGTACGTACATAAGTGTACAGTGTAGTGTTACACATTAGTTTTGATATGGCATCTTCAAATAAAAGAAGCCGTAACGTTTTATCAATCGAAACAAAAGTTGAGATCATTTAACGACTGGAAAAGGGTGAAACTGGAATATCTCTAGCGAAGGTTTTTGGTGTCTGGAAAGCTACCATCTCTGATATTAAAAGCAAAAAAGAAGAAATTCTGAAGTTTGTATCTGAACTTGATAGTTAAGATGGGTCGAAAAAAAGAAAAACAATGAAGAAACCGAAAAATGAGAAACTGGAAGAAGCCTTGTTTTTGTGGTTCATGCAATAGAGAAGCAAGGGAGAACCTATCTCTGGTCCTTTACTGTGTGAAAAGGCATTGGAATTAAACTCTACACTTGGGGGACCTGCTGATTTTAAGGCTAGTACCAGCTGGTGAAAGAACTTGAAATCTCACCATGGTATCCAGGAGTTATAGGTTCAAGGTGAATCCTTATCTGGTGATTCAACTGCCAAAGAACAATTTAAAGTTACAATTTCTGATCTTTTGGAAGATGAAGGTTGTTCTTTGGACTTGGTCTACAATGTTGATGAAACGGGCCTTAATTGTAAATCGCTGTCCTGCAAGTCACTATCGTCTAAGAGGGAGAAAATGACACCTGGCTTTAAAGTCAGCAAAGAACATGTAACGATTATGGTTGCTGCAAATGCTACAAGTACCCATCCGTTACCTCTCCTTATGATTGGAATATCCAAAAAGCCAAGATGCTTCAAAAATGTCATACGCCTTCCCCTTTCCTACAAAGCACAAAAAAGTGCTTGGATGAAAACAGAAATATTTCTTGATTGGTATTCAAATGAATTTGTGCCTATGTACAGGCATTAAAAAAAAAAGGAGACAAAAACTGGTTAAGTTCTCCTTGTGATAGACAACGTGCCAACGCACCCAGAATAAAACATGTTGAACGCTGCTGTTGAATATTTAAAGTTGTTTTTTTACCCCCGAATGTCACAGCGTTGGTTTAGCCTACGGACCAAGGAGTAACCAAAAAATTAAAAAAAAAAAATTATAAAAAGCAAGTCTTGCGCCATTTACTACTGGCTGATGAAAATACAGAAAGTGTTGTGGAGTTTTCAAAAAAACTGAACATCAAAGACTGTTACTACATGATAACGAATGCCTGGAGCTCTTTGTCAAAAGATAATCTAACAAAAGTATAGAACAAGTTGGAGAAAGCAGGAGAAAATTCGGAAATCACAGTGGAAATAAATGAAGATGTAAATGAAATCATACAGATTAGCCAGGAAATTCCAGGATTTTCAGACTGTGACATTGAAGACAGTGAAGAATAGCTTGCAAATGACAACGATTCTGGCTTCCAGATGCTAAGCGATGACGAAATCTTGTCATCTGTGTAAGATTAAGAGGAAACTGTTAGTGACGATGAAGAGTATGATGGAGAAATCAATGCAAGTGGGAAAAACTGTCCAAGTCATGAAGAAGCAATGTCGTGGTTAGAAAAACAAGAGGAAAGTCGTTCTACTCAACTTTTGTTACTGAAGAGAATGCGTGATTTGGCGGCCAAGAAAAAAGTTGAAATTTGAAATAAAATAATATTAATGACTATTTTTTCAAATTGTAAGTATGTGTACTTTACGTATCTACTGTACATGTGTACTAAAGGGAGGTTTCACACACCTCTTGACTACTCTACAGGTGGTGGTGACTTCTGTTTGAAGCAGCAGGACCAGCCTGTAATGGTTGTAATGTGTGGGCTCCCCCGGCGGGTAGGGTCGGGCAACCAGCATGTTATGGGTGTAAGGCATAGGTTGTGGCATGCTGGAGGGCTGGAGCTTGGGCGAGGAATCAGCCTGTTGTGAGTGTAAGGCTTTGCCTGGTGGGATTTGTGTTGACTTACGGGAAGCAAACTCCCTCTTCGCCCTCTTCTTGGTCGCCAGATGTGTCATTTCACTAAGGCCTGGTTGGGACATGGTTGACTACGGGAAGCCCATCCCTAGTCCGGGCCTGCACCTGGCAGATTCTGTGGGGATGCTTAAGGCCTGGTGGGAGTCTTGTTGACCGAAAGGGAAACTTGCTTCCTATATCTGCTCTTTCAGTCTAACCATCACCTGGAAGGTGTCAAATTGGAGCAGCTGATCTGAGAAGTGTCGGAGCTATTGCCAGCTCTAGTAACGGAGAGCAAGCTGAAGTGTCCAACTAGAAAGGGCTAGTGATGCGTCTCTTACAGCCTCTCCTAGCCTAAGAGAACCCACTACCTCCTTGTGATACAACTGGGTAACCTCTAAATTGAGGTTAGCAAAAGTAAGAAACTCCGGGGCATTCCCTATGCCTGGTTTACCAACAGAGGTATTTGCCTCCCTTGGTAAACTTGAATCATGGGTAATCATGATGGTGGTGCTTAGTGGCGGGCTGGTCGACTCCTTTACAGTCAGGGGGCCCAAAGGCTGAATTTCACAGTGAAGAAATTCAAGTAATGGTAATGGACCACAATTGCATGGGGTATCCAGATAGTCTGCACAATGTGGAGAACCCAAGAGTAAAAGGAAGTAGCACGGGCTGACCTCGCTACCACTAGAGGTTCTCTCAGCTGGATGCGTTGGGGGCACTGCCCAGAAGAAATGAGTTAGGGTCAGTAACCAACCGATACATTCAGAGCACGGAGGTCAGATTGAGGATGGACTAGTGCTGGTGGTGGTTTAAATATTAGCTATGGTAGTCGATATGCTCTCCCCTGAAAAGAAGAATAACCAAGCCCAGATGGCTAAGGAGAATGACTCTTGAGTGGAGAAAGGAGACATGATATCGCAAGGGCCAGAAAGCTGATTACTGGGCCGAAGGGATAGTTGCCCGCGGAAACCACAAAGGGCAAAATAACAGGAGAATGAGAAAATCCTGGACAGCCTATATATATATATAGACACACACACACACGCACATGCACAGACACACACACATGTAGTGTAATGTCCATACATGTGTCCTTATGTTGTACTATGTAGCTCTTGTTACTCTAATGTATCTTTTAATTAGTGCTTACTGCATTTTTTTACTTATTTAAGGAATTTTATTAATTTTTTCATGTAACAACCTATTTTAACTCAAATTAAAAAGTAGTGTTCAATTATCCAAACATTTGATTATCCGTACCACCCTCGGTCCCAGTTAATTTGGATAATCGACTCTCTACTGTATGTACTTTTGTCGTAAATTGCGTAGTGTTCTACAGCTCTTACTACATTTAGACATGCTTTGTGCTTCGTTTCTTCACCTAGAATATTAGCAGAATCTTATCAGGAGTACATTTTGTTCTACTTTGTGTAGTGGAACTATGCAACACTTGCTGGTGTTTGGTGATGCAGCAATAACACTAAAATCCTCCAAAACAACCAAATATAATAAAAATTACGAATGCACACAGAACCAGCTAAAGTACCTCCATGTAAACAACCAAAAACCACATGCATAGCGATGTGACAGGCACATCTATATGACGGTGTCCGTTTTTCCTGCTCAAAATCGTAGTCTATTTTAAAATGTGTTATTCTCAAGCAGGATGTCTGCTCGTTTTCATGAATAAAATTAAGTGACTTTTTCTTAATCCTTTTCATATGAATGTTGTCTTGGCTTTTAGAATGAGCCATGCCAAAAAGGTAGATTTTACCGACATTTTGCTATATATTTACGTGGTTTGCACTCAAAAGCCAAGACAACATATTTGAAAATGGCCACAAAAGCCTGCAATCAATGCGCCATGTCTTGTCATAATTACAAACAAAGCGAGGCGAACGTAAGAATTTTAACCCCTACAAAATTGTTATTACACAAAAAAATTTAATTTTAACATGAATGTAAAATTAATTACATATAAAGTAAGAATGTAAAAAAATGCTGCATTACAAAAATGACAAAAAAAGGTTAGAAAACAATTAAACAGATGAAGACACTTACCAGAATTAGGAAAAAAAAAAGTGATTCGCCTATTACCCTAGCAAAGGAAAAATAATGATTGACCCAGCATTCTAGGTTAGTTTGAATTGAAAAAAACAATGATTTATCCAGTATCCAAGGTTACTATCACCCACTATCAGGATTAGTTTTTTTTTTACGTTAGTAAACAGATTTTCAGTGATATAACAAAATCTAACAGCAAATTAAGTGTTAAACTACCAAGTACCATTGGTAAATCATTAGTTTTCACAATTTTATTTTTACTCCTGAAATAATACATTAATAGGTAGAATATTCTAATATGTTTAAAACCTTCACTTGCCTTTGAATGTATCCAAGTACACATTCTCAAGTGATGTTATCATGACATAAGAAAACACAAACCACTGTCCATGATTAATACACGTGCATAGTATTGTTTAAATAACTAAGTTACGTCAACTGTTTTTATGTTTACACAACGGTAAAGCAATTTTCTTTGTTAAAAGTCTGCTGTTGAACAAACCACGAAAACAAATTGTGCAAAACTACACATTCTAAACAACTGCAACAAAAAAAAATGGCGCTATTGATCGGCAGACTTCTTGTCACACACAAAAAAAAAAAGGTATCTAAAAGGAAAGAAAACATTTAGTTGATTGTGCATAAGGTCGCTTGGAACTACCCGGATCGCCGGCTGTTTTTTGTAGGTAATGAGGCTACCTGCCTGTACTGTATTTTCATTCTATAATGAAGCTATCTGTCTGTACTATATGATTCTATGAATGGTGTATGTTGTTACTGAGAGAAATTGAACCCGTACTACAGTACAGTGTATATATTGTGAAGAGTCATTAAGTTTTGTGAAATGATGTGTATACTTTGATCACGAACACGTGTGTACATGTTCTAAGTCATGAATAATTAATAATAAAGATTTTTTGAACAAAAACTGACTATTGTGTTACATTTATTCAGACATAGCATGTATGAAGATGTACAAAGTAATACAGTACAGGCAGTCCTCTACTTTCATACATAATGTCTTCTTGAAAATGTGTGTGAAAGTTGAATTATATATACGCATGTAATAGAGGAGTTCCGTTACAAGAAAAAAAAAAAATTAATAATTTTGGTATAAAGATAATATATTTAATTGATAAACTTGTTATTTTTAACACGTATTTCATTGAAAATCACGAATAAATATACATGTGCAATACTTTCAAACCTGAAATGTTGATTTTCAACACATGTATATGTATTTGACTGTAAGTACTATGTGAATAAATGAGGTAGTTAAATATGCTTTCTACTTTTTGTAAAATTTTTGTGCAAATGTAACATTTCATTTTGTAGGTTGTAAAAACCATATATAAAAGTTTTTCAGAAATTTGTATATTATTTTAACAGAAGCACTCATTCATATTGTACCAATATGACAGCCATATCTAAACATTCGTAACATCATATCCACGAATGCTGGAAAACATGGCAGACAGTGTTACATGGCAACTAACAGAGCTATATCAATATGTTGGTAGGTTACTAGATGTATGAAAGACCAAATTGGTCGTATGAAGGTTGATTTAGAGGTGATAATATGTTGCGTATGAAAGAGCGAGTTGTACGAATCTCGAATGTATGAAAGTCGAGGACTGCCTGTACTTCAAATTATCTGCACAAATTACTTTAGTTACATCTCTTGTCACTGGTTATTTTCACACTCTTGCAACTGTATAGCTACACATAAACCTTGTATTTGGCAGCACATCTGTTTCAAGAAACATCACATCAAATTTTTCCATCAATTATAACTTCTCATGAGACATAGGCTAGTGCTCAAAATTATGTTAAAGTGATATATCAAAAACCATTTTTGCAATATTATTGGCAATGAAGTGCAAGGTTACCATATGTAATAAATGGCTGTCAAAAGTAAAGAAACACTAGACACGTGCGTTTGCTGAGATTCCAATGTCCGAGAAATATTTTCATGACTTAGAAAAAACCACTGAAAATTTGAGACAGTTTTCAGACTTTCGTGACCTTTTTTAGAACTAGCAACTTTTTCGGGATTTTTGCAACTTTCGTCGCCTAGTAGACACCCTGTCGAGTTACAAACACAAATAAAAAAGGACCACAGCATGAGTCTTGAAATATATATCATGTGGTAGGCAGAAAAAAAAAGTAGTAAAAAATACTATTGTTATCTACATTATCATTAGCTTTATTTCATTTTCATTTAAGATAACTTTCCGGCACATTAAAAATAAGCCAACAAGATTTTTAACTGAAATGTCTTGATATAAAGGTAGATTGGTATATTTTTAAAAATTACTCATTACCATATAATCACGTTGCGGAGAGAATATTCTTTCTCTCTATGACAAAAATTCTTCACTGTGGTGCATAAATTACCTATTTTTTAGATACAAATTTTAATACACAAATTTTATGAATGAAAAATGTTTACTTCTACTATTCCTCCTCCTCTCCAAAAAAGCAACCTAAGGCGAACCGGGTTTAATCCCCTGGATTTTTGCATGTGGGAATTGTGTCGGGAAATACTGCTGGTAGGTGGGTTTCCTCAGGGATCTTCCATACTCACCTCGCCCTTGCATTTCAGCGCTGCTCCATACTCACCTCGCATCACCCTCATCTGTTCTCAAGACCTTGATGTAAAGAACAATCCAAATCTCATCTCTCACACTTACTCACTCACACACTCTCTCACACACTCACTATTTCACTCGCTCACTATTTCACTCATTCACTATCTCACTCACTCACTCTCCAACTCACTCACTCACTCACTCACTCCAAAAAAGAATTTCACCACCACCAGGAAACTCAAACTTGCTCAAATTTCCTAAACTTTTTTTTCCAGCAGTGCTTAGCAACAAATTACTGTATTCACACTGACGCATACCGCATATTGGAAGTATGTGTTAGAAGCGTGCCGAGGTCAAGCCGTGGTGGGGTAGCACTTTCCGCCCACGGGCCTCTCCNCCCCCTGACCCCACCGCCAACAAGAGGCCAACGCGTGGATGAAGTGTTCATTGTTCAAAGCCTTCCTCCACCCCCTCCCCCCTTGCTCAACAAGGGAGACACGTGTAGGAATCTAGGGAGGGTGCGAAGAGAGTTTAAAAGCCTCTTTGCGGGGAGGGTGGGAGATCAGTTGAATCAGCTAGTCAGTCTGGTGAGTCAAGTCAGTCATATCGGGGCAGGCGGAAGCTGCGATACTCCGCGCCGGAAGAATCAGTTACATGAGAGCAGGCAACCAGTCAGTTAGAAGCGCGCGCCAAGAGCGAAAATCCGTGCAACAGTTAACCGAGGCCGGGAAGATCGGACCCCGGCCAAGTGAGTCAGTTGCATCAGTCAGTCAGTCAGTTGCATCGTCAGTTACGTGAGAGCAGTTAACCTGGTCAGTTAGAATCGCGCGCCGAGAGAG
>NQII01004234.1:0-35658 GCA_002778355.1 Clitarchus hookeri
TATTTATTTTTTATTTTTTTTATAGGATGAACAATTACAGGTTTTTTTCGTCTATGAAACTATTGTGAGTGCCAACAGCTTACTTTGGGGTTAAATCGACAGAATGAGCGGGTGCCGACAGCTCGTCTGGCAGTGAAATCGAGAAATTAACGTCCCCTTTGTGTTGAAAATATAATCCAATATAGAGGGCGTCGACAGCACCACCGGTAACTCGCCTGGTGACTTAATCGGTAATTAATACACTAGGGCCACCTAGGTGTTGAAAGTATAAATAAATCACAAACGAAAAATACTCGATGGCATGTTGAGCATAGGCAAGAGCAAATGACAGCTAGCCTGTCAGCTAAATAGAGAAATTAGCACTGTAATTGGTGGCAGGGTGGGGCAATTGGGCAGTTAAATATGGAGGGGCGAGTGGTGGGGTTCAGTCGTCTGCTGGACGTGGTGCTGGAGGAACCTCCGGGAATGTAAGTTTTTTAAAATATATTTTTTAATAATAAATGTTTAAATAATTTTATTAATAAATTTTTAATAACATTTTCTAATAATTTTTAAAAATCTTTTTTTTTTTTATATAATTTTCATAAATAAAGTTTTTAAAATAATTTTTTATACCTTTTTTTGGAATTCTTTTGGGGTTTTCGAGATCAAAGTTTATCAGGTCAAGTTCAAAGGTCAATTTCAAGGTCACCTACGTTCAACATGATGGACAAAATGGCCGCCGGGTACCAGATTGAGAGAGCATGAACAGCTCAGAGCTCCGATCCCGGATCCCGATGCCACTGACTCCCCATTTTTCTACTACTCAGGCATCTTCATTTAAGGTTAAAAACTGTCGTTTACCATATGTGCCGAAGGAAACATAATACTGTTCTACATTTTGAATTTATGGTGTGGTTGTTAAAGCTATCGCATTTGTTGTGCTCAACAAGTAACTGCTCTTAACCTATAAATAATTGTTCTTAACCTGCCTTTGGGAAGGAGTCTAATGTGATCACTTTACGATCTTGTCAGTAGAGATAAAATGAGTGTTCGGGGACAATATTACAGAAAAGGGGTATTCAGACAATCTACAGACAGCTATAGCCATTTTTACCATTTTTTATGTGTAACTAACTACCTTTGGGTAGTTTTTTATGTGATTGTCTGGTCGTATGGATTTAATGTAATGCATATATCAGCCTGCATAAAAATAAAAGTAAGCTTCTGGCCGACAAAATATTTTATGTAATTTGTTTTTTATTTTTGTATACTGTACTTGTGTATTGGTATAGCACTTTTAAAGTAAGTAAATATAAATAATTTATTCAATATATCCCTTGTTGTTAATGAGTGCAGAATGGCTAATAATAATATTCTTGTTTTGACGCAAATCTCAGGAGATAAAGTATGTTGGTGTTTAGATTAAAGAGTATTAATTTCCTCACGGTGTGACCCAGCTTGAGACCTGAGTTAGCACAGCTCAAGATAAAGTATAAATAAAAGTTTAATTTGACCAAACATAAGGTAGTTTTATATTAACACAAGTATAGAACGCTTGTGATACGTGACATGTTTTAGCGACATTCCAGCAGGTCATATATAGGATGATTTTTCAAAGCTTTGATTTAAAAAGTGTTAAAGAACCGCTAATAGACTATACTGGTGACACCAATAGTCAGCACTAGTTACAAGCATTATTAAAATACGGTAACTTCACCAACTGACACCTCACACAACAAGTGTATCCTAGATCCTAGAGTGGCTACCATTATACAGGTTACTACATCATTACCACAATGCGATATTTTAAGAATATCCTAGTCCAAACTGGCTATAACCTAAATCTAGTATAACAAAATTGCCCCATCCAAAACGTCCATTCGGAATTGTCATTGAATCAGTATCATTTGCAACAAACAAAATAGTGTCCAAAATCAAATAAACTTTTACCGATGTGTCCTTCCAATTTTTATGCCAGTTACAATTTGTTTAGAACCAAGGTCATTGCACACGATCCTATAGTCTGTTGACGGGAAACTAAGGACTTTTGAAAGCCCTGCTTAAGATCCACTTTCCTACTCAATTTGTATCATTCCGAGAAACTTAAAAATTTACATTGTCATGGGTCTAATGACTTCACTCACGCGTCAATAAAATTAAAATCTGAAATAGTTGGGAACCTTAACATATTACTAACATGCTATTTCAGAATCTAACGTGTGTAAATCAGAGAAAGACTAAAATGATTTGCCGTACACTCGCAATACAACTTCAAGACTTGGAACTAGTTTTCTGAATCCGCTGCCAACTTAACTGAGAGTTTATACGCCATCGTGTATGATTGCAGCTAAAAAATTAACGGACATTAATGCTTTTTAAATTAATATTTCAAAAGTTCTGACTTTACCTATAACAACCTATAATAGTATTTCCTTATTGATTTGTAAATGACTTCTCATAAAAAAAATAGATGTTCCGGCACAGCAACTGCCAGGCCACGGGAAGCCGGCTGAGCTCACAGTCGGTGCTGGAGGACTGAATTCTGCCACATAACATTCTAGAACACGGAAGCGAATCAGCAGCTTGTACCGCGAACTCGAGGCGCACACGCCAGCAAAGTGGTGGCACTGACCAGCAACATGTCAGAACGCCGTTCGCCAATCAGCGCCTGGGGACATACTCGCCAAGCGTCAAAATATCAGTGTGTAGTGGGATATCAGTCGTAATACCCGTTCTCAGAGCCTCGCTCAGTGAGAAATACTGGACTCACAATAGTCTATCGCATCCGTCAGTCGTCCGTCCGCCTGGAGGTCATGTGATCTTCTACCAATTGCAAGGCAACTTGTTTTTCTATCCGTCCATCCATCAAATATTTACGGAACTTTAATTTCGAGGGACGGGCGGATGAGCCACCGCCTTCTGACGACATTCCTTAGACGTGAATACGCACTTTTAAATGAAATGGAAATTGGTGGATCTATGTTGATTTATCTTTGGTGTAAATTCAGGAATTTAATTTGTAAAAAAAAAAAGTTATATAAATGCTTTTTACACGTGACAAAATTATTTCCCCAAAATATTTTTCTCATGAAAATGTATTTACAACCAAAATATATCTCCAACTAAAGGAAGATCGCGATGTAAAGATATCACACTAAAATTTTGCCGTACAGAAGGATTTACGGACGACGGATTGTTGTGAACCGCTTTTAACTGACGGACGGTAAAACAAAGACTGATGATTGCCAGACGGACGGACGACTGACGGATGCGACGGACTATTGTGAGTCCCTCTTAATAGAATGGGTCGGTATCATCGAAGGAACCGCCACGACATGCCGTCTCTACGTGCGTATCTACTACGTTGTGATCAACCGCTCCACACTCGCCCTCCGAGCAGCTTAGTATTACAATAAAATATAGTTTATAATCATATACAACTATAATCAATCACAGCGTGATGGCATATGCAAAGTAATAAAAACAAAACAAGGAGTTCAAGTTACGTGGCATGAGAGAGCGAAAGGAAGGATAGTTATAAGATAGATAACACAATGATGAGCTAAAGTAAATATGCTGCTGACAAAAAGTTTAGCATTATCAGGCTCAATGATGTTATATTGAATAAAAGTGTTTTTATTTCGTGTTGTAGAGGCCGTGGTGGTGTAGTGGTTAGGCTACTTGCCTTCAACATAGGCGAACCTGGTTCAATTCCCGGTGGGATCGCTCCCTAGTTTTCGCATGTGGGAATCGTGCCGGGGATCTCGGGGATCTCCAGTTTCCTCCACCTCTTCATTCCGGTGCTGCTCCATACTCACCTCGCTTCACCCTCATCGGCTCTCAAGACCTCGATGTTAAGAGCTGCTTAAATCTCTTCATTCGCTCATTTCATGTTGCACTTATAATAGCACATAAAATGCACAAAAACACAATACGCGTTGACATAATCCCAGTATGAAAGGCATAATCTGAAAAACAACGTAAACAGAGGAATCTCATCAGTTGCAATATTAGACAAACGGTCTTCTCAGATGCATTGACAAATGTCAATTACCTGTAGGACCTCCACGATTCCTGAGCCACGCTTGCATCCGATGAGGTATGCTAAAAACATGTTCATTAAGCATATCCTGAGGCAAATTGTCCCATTCCCAATGGCGGCTTTTTTTAAGGCCTCAATGGTAATTTATGGGTGTACACGGTTTGAAATCGCTCGTTTGAGGACGGACCACACATACTACCGATGCAGTTCATGTCAGCTGAATAAGCTGGCCAGTTCATTATTTGAATCCCAGAGGGGGAATATGCTTAAAATTTTTGTGAGACGTGTGCTTATACCCTTGCATTACCCAGAAGGGGCATAGACGCAGGGGTGAAAAGAATGCGTGTATGGTCTTTGGCTGGCCACGGAAAAAAAAAATCTACCCTGTGACACTATTTAGTGGGCATCAGGGAGGGACGCGGGAGGTCAATGGAGAAATAAGCAGGAGTATGTTACCCGATAGAGGACAGCGAGAGCTCGTGAGGCTCGCGCACGTGGTTTCACGCAGTGTGAAGGAATAAAGATACGGTAAAGACTGTTCGCAATAAAGTCAGCCCTTTTCAAATCAACCTCTGGGAAATGTTACTGCCCCTACCTGCATACTATATTTCAACGGGGACACTGAGTGCCATGCGACCAGTGAGGTTGGTAACGACGGAAGGAAAGTAGTGCCATGTTTCAAAGTTGAACTAAAAGTTTTAAGTAAATAGTTGTGAATACTGAAATGATTCCTTTCGTTCCCTGGTTTTTTTAATGCATATAAATGCAATGATTATCTACTTTGTAAAATATGTACTTTTCTAATTATTTCACGATTTCACTCGACCGGCGCATGAATAAAGTGATGATGGCCACAGCAATGTTAATTTTATATAAGGCGGAATAATACACAAAATACACAATGTGCCTACATGTAGGTCTTAAGCAGGGCTTTCAAAAGTTCTCAGTTTATCGTGAACAGCCTATATAGGAAGTCAAGCAGAGTCAGTTAATTACCCGGGAGAAGTGCAGCGCTAAACTGGCAGTAGGGAAGTTAATGTCTTGGTCTGGAGGAAGCGAGGAGGGCGCATACGGCCGGCGAAACGAAGACCAAGGACCACTCTGGGGCCAGAACGCGCGCCATTAACGCCCGCGACGGCCGGAAGTGAACCATAAACCCGGGGAATACCGTTACCAGCTGAGCAGCAGGAGGCGCAGGGGAACGTAAGGGGGCCCCGTCGACATGGAATGGACAAGGACGAGCGGAACAGCTGGAGAAATACCGAGGGGTTTTTAATAGTGATCAGTAAACAGTATACGTACACTGTAAGAAATTACTTGCAATTTTACAGTACAGTGAGTGGTAGATTTTTTCCCCATACATCCACCACAGCGTTCCTACATTAACTCGGATAATGTTACTTCTACTACAGGTTGGGAAGATCAATGTTAAAAGTTCGGAAAGGAATCATTTTCGACACTAGGTAGGCGCTAGTGTCATTAAAGAACCACAATTTCTCTATTTTATACGTTGAAAAACAGGATAATTGCAGTAATCATAAATAAAATATAAAATACCTTCGTAACTAAGTAAAATATTTCTCTTTTATAATTCACGTAGTTAAAAATTCAATTTGAAAGTTCTTCTTCTTCATGCCTTAAGCTTTTAGGGCTTGTTGTGATCTCCAAGTATTAAACTTGATCTAACCACCTTTTCTTCGGTCGTACAGTATTCATTTTCCCTGTTGGTTTATAATATTTTATTTGCTTGGGATATCTTGTATCTTTCATCCTTTCTACACGTTCTAGCCAATTTGTCCTGTACTGTTTTATCTGTCCGTTTAAATCATTAATGTTTTACTGTTTTCTTGTATTTCCATTTCTGAGTCTCTCTCTTCTTGTAACTCATATAATTGATCTCATAAATCTCATCTCCACTGCTTGTAACCTACTTATGTCTTTATTTTCATTGTCCAAGTTTCCCTAACATATAATGCTCCCAAAACTGCCATGGTCTAATACAATTGTACCATTGTGTCCTTCCTTACTTTATTTTTTAGCGTTCTTCTAATTATCCCGCAAATTTTTTGAGAGATTTTTATATTTTATTTGTTGTATCTATTTTTTTATGATAATGTGCATCCTACAAATTTAAACTTATCAACTTGTTCAAGTATCTCATTATCTATAAAGATTTTATTTCTTAAGGGCTGGAGTCCTTGAAATTCCATGGATTTAGTTTTATTTATATAAATGTAAAAAATATAGTTGCGTACTATTTTGAGAAGTTCAAATAGTGCCCACTGCAGGGTGTTTTCATCATCTGACACAATGGCTTGATCGTCTCCATATAATAGTGTTATTGCGAAATTCTTCTCGCAAAGGTCAGTTTATATATTGATTTCATTTAGCCGATGTTTCCAGTGTCGGATTGTCTTTCGAAACACTGCGCACCTAGCGGTGGAAACTTACCCTAACTCTACCATAAGAAGTTGAGAGCCCTGGGTATCGTCACCAGCGCCTCATGTGTGCAAGTGCCAACACTCCGACCGTCCCGAGTCCAACAACCACCAACAACACAGTAGTTGGCAAAATAATAACAAAATATTCATAATAATTATCTCTCTTAAATAGTTCAAACTCCTCGTCCTTACAAAACCAGAATAAGCTAAAGGTATAGGGGAAAATCTGGGATACTTTGCCACAGGAATCCTTTTACACACACCCAGTGAAAAGAAGAAAAGGTTCTTAATTTCATTATGTATCATACGAAATTTTAGAGACAACTTTCAAATATATTACAGGTACAATTTCATTTTTAAAACCCGTTATTTCTTGACACAATTGGGCCTAAAATTATACCAAAATAGATTTATTAAAAGTTCAAATAAAAATTGATCCACAATGCGGTATAAAGTTGCTCACATGAGCATAATCAAACCAAATGACGATTACATAATATACAAGCCACATGGCTTATCCCAAGTGTATATATGGCACATTAAATACATTATACTTTACAATAAAATGCAATGAAACAGGCTATCATGCCTATAAAATTTTTCATCATGAAACCCTAACACAAAATATGGAGCGCAAAATGCCCATATTAGCATTGGCCGGAAGGGTCTCTTAATACAATACTTATCTTAAATGCATGATGAAACAGGCGGGAGCCGAATACCTCAAGACGGTCCCAGTCTGGCCATTTATACGTCAGAAGTTTAAACCCCCTCTCTATCGGAAAAGAAATATAGCAAAATTGAGATTTCAATAATCATTTGGATTATGGCATAATATCCACTCTAAACCCTTTATTTAAATTGACGCATGCGCAGGAACCAAAAACAGTCTTTTATTTTTTCTTGTCTTCGTTATTGTACTTCTTGCAACTCCGCCGACGCTTGGGGAAGGGGACAAATCAAGGAGCAGCGACGTCATGGATCACGTGATCACCTGTCGGCAGCGCTAGCGGCGACACTCGTTGCGCCCGGTAGTATGAATGTTGACGTGCACGAAGACAGCCGGCTGCCGGGTTGCGGTCACTGCTGGACGGCAGGCCCATTTGTCGGCGTTTGATGGTCGGTTTTCCGGCAAGGATGGAGATTTTCACAAGCCAGCAGACGAATCCTCCAACTTCAATTTAAGTTCAAGGAACACTATAATGTCCCCTTTTTCAGGCTGCACGTAATCATTTTCACCGGGATGCGGAAATTTTTTGGTTGTGACTCGTAAGGTGCTTAAGGGAGACGTCCAGGCATCTCAAAGTCACGTTTTGTTCCTAACCTGAATAGAACTAACCTTACCTCAGGAAAGATTCAAATGAGTAGGGAAGTTCCCAGCAATGCATAGTACCAACGCTCCACATTCGTATATTTGCAGCCTGATGTGTGTGATATTATTTACATACTGTGGATGGATTAAATCTTTCATTACTAGGGCCACCTCTTTTTCGCGAAATGATTTACGTGCAAGCTGAACTTCGATACCTTTACGAGCGCACCGCACCTACTACTTTACGCTGGTTATTGGCCCCGTTTCTTCGCCCGAAGACATTTTCTTACATGACTGGACCAATCAGAGTTACGTTATTCCGATATTGAACGCATGCAATTCGAGCGCAGATTACTAAGACGCGTAGCAATTATATCATCCTATCGGGAAAGTGGTTCTGAGATTCAGTACTTGGAGTACAAATGCAAATACTTGTGCAACCTTCCCGCGAAAAAGATGCGTCCCTAACCATAACAGATCAGGAAGTTCCCTAAAAAAAATTTTACAGTGTATTTCTGTTCAGCATTCGGAGTAACATAAAATTAACGGATACTTTATTTGAACACTTCATAATTCTCTGCTCTATTTATTCTTTCTGGAAAAAGAAACACTTTGAAATTTTTGTAAACAAAAACAGGGTATTATCCGCTAAGGCATGCTATAATGTGGGAATAAAATTTAAAAAATATATTATAATACGTTTAGTAATACTTTAAGACGCTGAGCGACTTTTAATAATTTGCTGGCAAGATTACTGCAAATAACGCAGCACAGAACAGGTAAGCATACAGAAGTTAAAGTGGCGTGGCGGTTCTTTTGATATGGACGTACCCATTCTCGCTGACCGATTGCGCAAGGCTCTGAATACAGGCCTTGTACCTCATTGGCTACCACGTGCTGCGAAAGATTCCCTCATTGGCTGGGCTGCCGGCCGGCGAGTAGGTTACCAGACACTGATTGGCGAACGGGGTTTCGACATGCTGCTGGCAAGTGAAGAAATTTTGCTGGCGTGTGCGGCTGGAGTTCGTGGTATGTAAGGTCGTGTTACCTCTGTATACTTACCTTATCTGTGACCGCAGTAATTGTTCGTCTTAAAAAGCATGCAGTAATGTTCAGGCTCAACTGCGGACCATTAATGCGTTTACAAGATGCCGGAGGGGCGTATCCGAGTTCGTGAGTGATAGAGATCTTGGATAAAAATAAAATAACTAAAATAGATTTATAACTTATTTACACAACTATTATTTATAACACTATATTATAAATCTCCACTATCACTCTCTTTATTCTCAGTGAGTGCAATATTTAATTTATATCTCAATTATAATTAAAATCCTTCTCAATTTCTCTAAATTGATTGTAGTAAATTAATTCACACTCATTATTTACACGTGTTCGTCTGTCTATTGCCATCATTCCAAATGTCCGCCACTCGCGCATTCAGTTTAGTAGCCCCGCCCTCCAGTCTTACTCTCCACTGCGCCGATGCTCGTAGTCCGCAGAGTTCACTCCCGCTGATCACTCTCGACGCCACTCGACGCTCTGCTGGCTCGTTGTCTTCGCACACGTGTCGATTAACGTCGCACAATCCTTCAAACTATGAACTCTCATACTATCAAAACTGTCGACTAGGAGGCACGTCGCATTTTTAATAGTATCGGTGGCCCGATTTGTAAGGTTCCCCGCAATCCGGGTCATGCTGAGAGATGCCAGAGGCAATGCACCAGAACCTTCTTTCAGATAACCTCAGAAATTCAATCCGTTGAAGGCCAGGAGCGTGAGTTTTGATAGGCGTATCACGGTGGCACGCGGTGGTATACGCCTTTAAATACCACCGCGGACTTATCAAGTTACTGCCCCCTCCTTCTCCTTCGCTCGCTCGCGAGCTACGGGTCGAATGAAGCGATACGAAACAGCGAGCATGTAACAATACTTTTAAATGATGTCTGCGTGGTGTATCTGAGTTCGTGAGGGATGGAGGTCTTAATAAAAATAAAAGGGACTAAATTTTATTTTTAATTTATACACACAGCTATTATTTAGAGTATTAAATTATCTATCTCAACTATTACTATTTTTGTTTCTCACTTACCGCTATAATAAATGTATGTTCCAACTCTAATTAACGTCCTTCTTAATGTCTCTGTTTGGTTCGAGTCAATTAACTCATGCTCATCATTAACATGTGTTCAGTCTATCTGTTTCCATCATTTGTAAAGTCTTTCACTCAAGCATTCATTCCAATGGTCCAGCCTGCCAATCGCACTATTCCCTGCGCCGATGCTCGCAGTCGCATATTTTCCTCCCGCTGGTCACTTATCGCGCTTCTTTCGAGGCCGCAGCTACTCATCCATTCAACAACTGCCGGCCCGGAGCCCCATCACACAATTTATACTCTGTGGCCTTGACCTGGAAAGTTCACCGCACCCCGAGTCTAGTTGAGAGAAACGAGGTCAGTAAGACAGAGAATTCTTCATATGTCTCAATGACAACCGATACCCAAGGTCGGGAGTGGCACGCGCGCTGATAGGCATAACAGGTACGCTTTGTAAGCATTCCTTTGTGAAATGCCGCTGCGTCTCCGGTTGAACCGATAGCACGTGCGCGTCAATGAATCATCCGTGCCTCGCACGCTCACAGAGCGGCCACCTGTAAAATTACTTATGAAGGAACCGCACTGGCATTTGCCTGAAATTACGACGGGAAACCACGTTGGGAAAAATTATGGCATTGGATATTGTCGGCGTGAACGGATAAATCCGTGTACATACTATCGAACATTTCCCTGCAGAGTAACACCGAATTACAGATTAGATAAGTACGCAGAGACAAAACGGTGACGCGGTTCCTTTGATGTGGGCCTACTCGAAGCTCTGGGACCGGGTCTTGAGTCTTAATGGCCACTGTGTGTTGCAAAATATTCCCTATTGGCTGGGCTGCCTGCTGGTGAGTATGTTACCATGAACTGATTGACGAACGACGTTCCAACATTTTGCTGGACATTGATGCCATTTTGCTGGTTGTGTGCGACTGGAGTTCACGTCGTGGTTCACTTCTGTATTCTTAAGTAAGTACTTTGTAACCGAACCGAACAGATGACTGTTCGGTTAGGTGTTCAACCCTTTGGGTAGCGCCAATTTTCGGCCACAGTTGAGTTCCAGGCCGTAACGAACATGCGTAATAAAACTTGCGCACCGTGCATGAACAGCAATCCTCGTTGTTGCTCAGAGAGTAGTGATACGTAGGTGTGGTTTTTCGTACGTGAGCAGCTATTCGGTCATGGATCTGGAGCAGCGGCACGTTATGAACTGTTGCAAGGTAAGCTGTATTTTGCTCTGACTGTACCTAATCGTTTGCTAGCTTCCACATCGGCCACTTAAACGTAAATAGTGCAGTTGTATGTAACAGCACGTGTGTAATGGGTGCCTCGTCGCTCTCTCGTGAGTGGCCGCAATACATACAGTTTACCCCTGCTCTACTCTGGTTACTGGTTCCTGCTGCGTGCGCCGGGTGTCGGGTGTGTACATCAGTGAGCAAGCACCAGCTTACCTTGAAACATTTCACCACACCTTTTTGAAATATTTGAAAAATCATCCTGCGTGTTACGTGTTTAGTAGTCTCCTAATTATGTTATGTATATCAAGCATTTTATAATTGTGTTAACATAAAAGAAGACGTGATTACCTTATTTTCGTTAGATTGAAATTTAATTTATATTTGATAAATAAATTGCAGTATTTTAATTATTAATATGAATAAAAACACTGAGAAAATAGGTGTGTTGGTAATGCCTAGTATTTAATAGTTCTTATGCGAAATTTTATTACACTGAGTGCACGAATGCGGTGCGTTGTCGCTTTGGTGTAATTTTCTGTACTCGGTTAAGCTTTGTTTGCTTGAGGCGGAGGAATATACTGGAAGATGAACTTCAGCAGGACTTCAGAAAAGTTGGAAGTAACCGGGAATGGATTGTAGCGGCAGCAGTTCGGATTGTAGCGGCAGCAGTTCACATGTATATTAACTTGTCAAAATGGCAAACACTGTATTTGAGATGAGGGGACACTGCTAGGGTTTCTATTATTTCCGACGGACAACTCGAATTCACGCGCCATCGCGTTTTATTTCATGGTAATGAAGTCAATGTTACGTTACTGCAAACGCTCGGCAGTGGGTAGCACACGGCTTAATCCAGGACGCGAGACGCGCAACACGGGTGCCGGCTGCAAGTGGCGGCAGTGCAGAGAAAATTCGAACCGTCCGGCCTGAGATCGCAGAGAAATACTGACGAAGTAATTGCGCGAAACGACAGTATCAGATCGTGCTTTAACTTTCGGGAGGAAGTAACAAATGAGTTCGTGTATCAGATCGAACTCGCCGAGAGGCGGTACATCGTGTAGGCTGAGGCGAGAGATAAGTATCAGACGCACTCCGTCCTGGGGGCAGGAAATTAAGCATCGGGCCGCGCACCAGTGTGGAGCAATGAGTAAAGTAACAGGCGGTACTATATCTCAAGCGCACAACTCTATTGCAGAATTTGTGTGTGCATTAGCTCCCGTGAACTGGCGCTGTAAGTATGTTGTTTTATGTTTAAAATACTGATTTTAATTTAAAAGTCTAAAGAAATCTTACATTTCAATTTAAGTAAGTTCAATAAAAGTGAAGTATAGAAAGGTACAATCAACCATTATTACAATGATATATGCAATCTTTACTAATACGGACGAATGTTTACGGAAGTTACAAACATTGAATATTATGTTATGAAAATAATAGTGCAATCCTATGTTTCCATGCTGAAGGCTAATAAAATTCTCGTATTGGCGGACGACACGCCTGGCTGTACAGTCATTTTGTCGATTAGTTTTGACGACGGGAACAAACAGAATTCTAAGTGTTACAATGCGTTTTGTAGCGTATTCAAATACAAATGATGGAGCAAACTCCACGCGACATGGAGGGAAGAACCACTGGCGTCTCGGCGTAAAGTATTTTTACGTGCGGTCACTACGCCTTCGTGTCTTTTCGTATCACCTCGCGTTAGCCTAACGCAGTCCTCCCCAAGATATTGCCGGCGTCCGTAGGAGGGGAGACGGAGCCACTACACGGGCCGCGATAACGGCACTGGCGTCACTTTCGCCTCCTGGAAGAGTCAATGACTTGCGTCCCCATGCGCGAATTTTCTGGTCATCACCCTCCTCGGCAACTCGAGGTGCAAAGAGCCTTCTAGACCAGGTCTCGGCTATATAAGCCTCTGTGTCGTGAGCAATGTCTGTTAGTGCAGGGTGCATTAGACGAAGGAAGATGACATGTGACGCCGCAGTGAACAGCGAGCTCAGTGTGCGGCCGTCGGGAGAGCACAGACTGGGACTGACTGGTAACAAAGTGGGACTTGATATGTGAGTAGCGAACATTTCAAACTATATGTAACGTATCGCAGTGGACATTTCGTTCATCTTATATGTAAATATTATGTGACTTACTGTAAAAAAATTTCTCCTAACCTTCCTAAAGTGTAATTAGTGCCACATATCATGCTGCCAATTTAGGAATGTTTAGGGTTACTGCTATAAAAAGTTGGGATCTTCCTTACGCATTTGTATCTTTTCATATTGAGCAAATGTAGGAACCCTACCACGGATGTATGGGAAATAACTTTACCACCCGCCCTCTCTCTCACTATACGTGTGCACTGAAGTGATAAATTTGTGAATCATTTCTTAGAGTGTGTCGTATAAAAACAGTGATATAGACTATTCACGGTAAAGTGAGCACTTTTTAAGGCCCTCCCGTTTTACCCCTAATAAATGTATTCTATTGCAGCCTCAGTCGTTACCTTTGTATACGCTCTGTTTATTGGTCACGTGGCGAAAAGAAGAAACTGGCTGAAAGGAAAAATTTTGCAGGGCCTTAAAAAGTTTTTTCTTTATTGTGAATAGCCTATATGAACTTAAATTATGAATGAGAGTAGCATAAAAATTGATCTTACTGTTGTCAATAATGAGTTATAAAGTAGTGATATTCAGCTGTATTTTCAAATAATAGCTGTAAATATTTTTATACCATAGTAAATAAATTAAGAAATTAAAACTAATTATTTTAATCTCAAGACCTCCATTTGTCACAAACTTGGATAGACTAGGCAATTTGTTACAATATCAAATGTCATTGTTCAGTGTGTTTTAAAATTCTTTTGCTGGCCTGAATGCCAAATTCGTGGTGAAAGTGCCTTTAGCTGGTCTGTATTTCGAAGTCCTGCCCAAGTGGTATTACAACGTGTGTAAATTAAACAANTGTATTTCGAAGTCCTGCCCAAGTGGTATTACAACGTGTGTAAATTAAACAACGTATGAAACATTCTTAGTTAAACGTTTTTAAGCACTTAACTTGCTTAAAACCTTGCATTAGTGTTACATATATTTAAAAAAATTGGTGATTTGTTCTAGGAGAGCACACAAATACTCTTATTTTATGTCTCTTTAAAGAAGTTAAACAATTCGTTTTTTGTTTCTAGCGTATATTCTAGGTGTTTTGCTTTTGTTTAGTAAAATTTTAACTTTTTTTAAATACTTTTTTACTCTATCATTTTAATTTGTGACTCAACTGGCACTAGTTTGCAGCAGGAAACACGCCTGCTTTCATTTTCTTGGTTTAGTTATAAGAATATGATTGTTTATGGAATATATTCTGATAATATTGTTACAAGACGCCAGTGGGGCGTATCTGAATTGGTGAGGTATGGTGATCTTAATAAAAATAAAAGAGCTAAGTATGATTATATTTTATTGACACATATATTATTTGCAGAATTAATCTATCCCCACTATTACACTTTTTATTTCTCAATGAGCTCAGCATTTAATGTATATCTCATCTGGGGCCACGGTGGCTGAGCGGTTAGCCTTCTCGCCTCCAACCAGGGCGATCAATCCCCGCTTGGCTCACTCTCGGATTTTCTCATGTGAGAATCATGACGGACGATGCCGCTCGTTGGCGGGTTTTCTCGGAGATCTCTTGTTTTCCTCGTCCTTTCATTCCAGCGCTTCTCCATACTCACCTAAATCACCCTCATCGGCTCTCAATACCTCGCTGTTAAGACCCGCCCAAATCTCTTCACTCACTTCACTCTGTTTGGTTATAATAAATTAACTCATATTCATAGTCAACGACATTTACAGTCTGTCTGTTGCCATAATAATTGGAAATGTATTTCATTCGCACATCCAGTCCAATTGTCCGGCCTGCCAGTCGCACCTTCACTGCACCGGTGCTCGTCGTCGCAGATTTTCCTCCAGCTGGTCACTTCCGTATTCACTCGTTGCTCTTCTCTCTCGTCATATATCGCGCAAGGCCGCACAATCGCTCAAACTCCCGACTCTCATCAACTCCCGGTTTTTAGGCCCGACGCGCTTTTATAGTATCAGCGGCCAAGATCTGGAATATTCCCCGCACCCCGAGTCGTGCTGATAGTGGTAAGGACAATAAAAACCAGAACATTCTCCGGATAAGAGCGGAAATTCAATCAGCTGAAGTTCAGGAGCGTGCGGTGGCGGCAAGCCTGTGTGAGCGGGTCGTTGTCTTCGCCGCCCGCTCTTGGGTTACGTGCGGGCACCTTCACACATTTCCACTCTCGCGAGCGATGCGAAGCAGCGAGCGCGTATCATTGGCGCCATAGGTAGCGGAGAGGAGAGGCACTGCCACTTGCGTTCACATTGGCTCGTTATCGCCTATGTTGTATCATTTGTCCATGTGTATTGTGCGCTGAAATAAAATTCCACTTCACATATTTGTACTAGGCCAGAAAATTATTAAAGGAACTTTTAAGGTTGGAAAGTCAAATACGTGAGGTTTGAAAGCATTATATTAATATTTTAAAGATATGGTTAGCAAGTTTGATACTTTTAAAAAATTAAGACTTTTGTAGGAAAAAAATAAACCAAAGCATTTCAAGCTGAAAAAAAAAAGAGAAAACGTTCGCTGAAAAAAAATTGTCGTGTCTTGAGTAAACATGTAGTGTTTGTTTCAAACGTAGTTTATTGTTTTGACGTGGGTTAATTTTTGTCTTCGTGACTTTAAGAGGGAAAAAAATTATTTTGACAAACCACACACTAAAACTTTAGAATCAAGGGGAAGGTGCAAGGGCATATAATATAATAAAACTTATTATAGCTATGGCATCTACATAGTGACACATCGCTTGTCACGCCAGCGCTTTTTAAGTTAAAGGAAAATCCAGACGCAGTTTACGCCCTGGAAATATCTACATAATTTTTGCACCCCCTGATTATTATTTGAGACCATCAAGTGCCTTCCCAGGAAGTCCGTAACGAAGTCCTGGCGAGGCGCTCGGCAGCACTGCGGTGGCGGGATAATGTTGTTGTGAAGTTGGAGGCGCTGGCCCGGAGCGGTCGGGCTGTCGAGCGGCAGGCACCAATCTGTCCCCCGGTGATCTAATTAGCCGTGTTACCTCGTCCAGTGGTCCGTCACTTCCTCCCAATTACCCTCGCCCCCGCAGCGCGCAGTATAGTACATCTCGTGGCCGCCAGGAGACACTGGCAGTGACAGTCTGGCGAGCACTGCCTGTGTCGCATTATCTGAATCCACCAACAATTTGTTATTTCAGTCAAACAAAAACAAAATTGAACAAAGCCTGTGGTATAATTGTTATGTACACTCATCGGTAAAAATATATCCCCAAACGCACACAGATAAAACACTTTAGTGGTAGCCACAAAATATTTTGTGAATATTGACCCCATAAAATTATTTTGTGGTTAGCACTAAATATGTTGTACTCACCACAAAAGTGTAGTAGAGTCAGTAAAATTTATTTTGTAGTCAGCACAAAAGTTTAGTGGAGACTGCATAAAATTTTGTGTGCACCACTAAATAATTTGCGGCTACCACTAAACTTTTTTTTAGTGCAAGGAAGAAACAACTTACAGGATTAAAGAGTGGTGGGTATCTTTGACAATGTGAGGCATGCAGTTTGTCCACGTTTTACGCACTGCCGTACAAGTGAAATCAGGAAGGGCGAGCCGTATCCTTCTACCTGCAAGGCTAAATAAGATCGTCCCGGTGTGCATGCGTTCCATTCTGACTCGTGCTGTTGCGTCGGTAGTGCCTTTTCAAAGTGTAGTATGCCTCGGAGACGAGTTCTACAGCGCTTCGAACAGCTGAACGCAATCGGGAGGAGTAGCATCGTAGAGCTGCGGGAAGCGAGATGATCATTTGGCTGTACTCCGCGCCAGTACGGGTCGTGCGGATATTACAGTAGCACGCTGTCGGCGCCAGTGGATAGAGACAAGACACGCAGGATCTGAAAGATCGCCACGAACCACACTGAGGGAGAACTGACGAATCGACCGACATTCTTAGAGTTCTCCAACCGTCACTATTGTAGACATTTACCGAGTAGCATCCTATGAGTGTCCGTACCGTTGGCAAATAGCCACACGACGCAGGACTACATGCACGCGCGCAGACCGTTACTACAACTGCCCTTAAAACCACATCACCGTCGCCACAAACTGCAATGGTGACGTGACCGACTGCCATAAAGCCATGCGGAATGGCAGCGGGTTACCTTGAGTGATGAGTCCCGTTTATGTCCTGGTGGCGACGACCAACGCGCAGCGTGAGCAGCGCCAAGACGAATGTTTTGCAGTCACACACCACACGTCCAGACGGCTTGGTGTCATGGTGGGGGGTGCGATTTCGTACGAAGCCCGATCACAATTGGTTTTTACCACGGTATTTTTGACAGCCCAACGGTACGTTCATGAGGTCCTGCGACCAGTGTGAACGCCCACTGCCAGTGCTCTATTCAAGATAACGCTCATCCTCATACCGATGCCGACTCAATAGTAGGTATGCCTTGAAGCCATGGATACTCTGTCATGGCCAGCCGCATCGCCAGACCTATCTCCAATTCAAAATGGGTGGGATGTTATTGGCCGCTAGTAGAACGATTATGGGGACTTTGGTGCAAAGGGATGGGGGCTCGGAGCGCCGAAGATGTTCATGTTCTGTCATTCCGGTCCCCCGGCGGCCATATTTTCCGCCATCTTAGATCAATGTGACCTTGACATTTTAACTCGGTGACCTTTAACCCAAATAATTTTAAAAGTCCAAAATTAAAAAAATTTAAAAAATATTTAAAAATTATTAAAAATTTATTTGAAATATTTTTTTTAAAAAACTTAAATTTCCTGGGGTCTCCCACACCCCCTCCGCCCCTATCCCATTCCACCATAGCTACTATCCGCCATTTTGGTCAGTGCAGTCCACAATCTTGGTAGGTACAGTCCGCCATATTGATAGGCGTCACAGCTACCGTCCGCCATCGTGGTAGGTGCAGCCATCCACAATTTTTGTCAGTGCAGTCCACCATATTGGTAGGTACAGCCGTCCGCCATCTTGGTAGGTGTAGTCCACCATTTAGGTAGGTACAGTCCGCCATCTTAGTAGACGTTACCATTAACGTCCGCGATCTTGTTTTTTTGTTTGTAATTTGTTTATACATTACTAGAACTCCGATCCGTTTCTTTCCTCATTTTATGAAGGGAAGGACACCCATGATCGTCCTGTACATCGATTATTTCCAATTTGTTTTTGCAAAAATTACTTAGCCATTTTTTCTCCTCGGACCCGTCATATAAATCGGTCCTCGCGCGTACTACATCAGCAAGTCGCTCAGCACACTTCCCACCTGATGATACAAAATTTTGCCTTCTCGTCTTCTTCTTGGTCAACCAGGCGTTGGTTCTCTTGCTCTTTTCGTCAAAAAGTTTCCATCGATATGGAGGCTAGAAGTTGTTGGTTCGAGTCACGGCGTGACAATCCATGACTGCTATTTTCTTGAGAACGAAGTCGTCTTGGCTACGTAAACCTTGCAATTTACAATACATTTTTAAGACTGAGATGTTAGTCCCCACTCCATGCATATTTATGTGCTTAATTAACTGATGATTTTTAAAGGCCGGAAAAACAGGCGTACTGAACGATCCTGTCGTGCAGTATCAAGCAGTAGTCTGCGGTATTGACTGGTACATTTTCCTTGGTGTTTATTTCGATCCGGCAGTCAACCGTGCCATTTTGCACACACTCGTTCTGCATCGATGTATCGAATACCAGCAAAGGTGCCATGTCTCGGGAATTTTCGGGGCTCAGGAAGGTATGCGCCTTGCATCCATAATACGATGATTGGTATTCGGAATATATATAATACGGCAAAGTAAAACCTTATTGGTCAAACGTAGTGTTCAGGTATATATACAAGTTGATTTCGCTATTCAAAAATGCCTTTACATACGTTTTCGACTTTGCAGTGATCGAACATAGACTTGTCGGCTTCGATACNTTTCGCTATTCAAAAATGCCTTTACATACGTTTTCGACTTTGCAGTGATCGAACATAGACTTGTCGGCTTCGATACTAAGCTGTTGTTCGTCTGAAGCGCCAGTATGATGTAGCGCGGTTTTTCTGTGCTGGAAGACGTTTCTATGACCCAGTAATTTCGCGTGGCCGCGGACAGGGCCGGGCAGGTTACCAGGCTCCAACTTCTGAATACAATTTCAATCACTTTTTCTTTTTTTGCAAAATTGAACAGCCTACCACATTCGCGGGTGCTCGGGGCCACATGAGGGACAAACCATTCTATGGTGTTCAAAGTAAGAGTTTTGAACTGCGTGTTTTCTCCGACTCCCAACGTAGCATCTAAATGCGATGTGGCCAGCGTAATCACCAACTCCTGCCTCGCTCCTATTATTATTTTCTTATAATCTGCGGCGAATCCCAGTAGCAAGGAGAGCGGAACGCATACTTCGAACCTGCCTTTGGCGTAAATGGGAACACTGTAGTCATCTTCGATTCCCCAGCCTGCCATTTTGGCTGCAGAGGGATGGTTGGGCGTAAGCGATAGGTATTTTTTTATCGACTAGTTTATGCCCACATCTCGCGACTGGTCGACCGTGATGCCATTTATCTCGTACACGACATGTTCGAAAAGGTGCAGAATCCCATTTCGAACCAACTTGTTGGTGGTTGTCCCATCTGCCTTCGTTAGCCTACCTCTTATGTGCACAAAGAACTGGCTAGGCAAGGTTTAAATATCTTGATGCTGTATACGTATTCTAACCTCCTTCCGAAAGCGAAAGGCCCGACAAGATAAGGCTCGTAAGAGTGCATTTCGATTTTATCAAATTTATCGTCGAATTCTAGGTGTTGATCCACGGCAAGGATTTGGTCCACCGTGGCGATTTATTTTAAACCGAGGGCGTTGATAAACTCTGCATTTTCAGGTCTTAGCGCAAAGAGTCCTCGTGGCTTACTGATATCGGGCTCGATGTACTGTACGCATTTAAACATTTTTGTTTTCCCAACGAAATTTAGTCCCATCGTTTCAGATGCAGGCGCAAAGTGATTTCTTAATTTCGGAAATCTACCTGTTCGTAGTTTTGGTCCACGATCGAAATGGCTACTTCGTGAAAGCTCTTTGCAACAATCGGAAAGTAATTAAGCGTTTTTGGACATTTTACGATTTTATATCCTGAAACTACAGTGGGGCTAACTTAAATAGTGCTGCTTGGTTTCCCTTTCACGTAACTGCAAATTGCCAAAATACAGTTTATTCGTATGATGTTAACCGGAAAGATGTTGACAACACTCGACGATACATATTTTTTTCCTCGCTGGCTTCGAACCCCAGCATGGGCCCGATAGTGTCCAGTTCCGTGAAATCCACATCTGCGGGGCAAAACATTTTGGCCTTCAGAGTATTAGGATTCCCATTCTGTTCGAATGTAAAGTCGTGCGGCAGCGATGTCTTTATGAAGTATTCCATATCCTTCAGCTCGTACACCCTGTTGGGAATGACGATTTCCTTCACTGCCCCCATAAGCCATAACCGAATACCGAAAACTGGAATTTTTATTTTCCTCGATGTTAGATATGGAGTTGTAAGTTTGAAAATGCACTTTCCCAACACACCATTTCCACTCAATTTCTAAGGGAGGGTTAAAACTGGCCTGCAGCTCAGACATTTGATTACTCAGAATGATAGACACTGACATACTGATGAGATTAGTATGGCTCACACACATTTTCTATTCCTTGCGAATTATATTGATTTTTTTTTCGGTTTATCACTGGAAATCTCGATTGCTTAAAAATCGCAGACACAAGTGTCCACAGTTCCACGTGTTAGGCATCTGTTGCGTTTCGCAATTGCATGTTCGTTTGGTATTTTCAAATACTCGCGCAATTCGGGCGGAGGAAGCGAATTCCCAAAACTATCATAATAGTCTGCATGTATGCCCTTTATTACGTAAGCCACCCAGTGCGCACCGGGAATGGCTGTCGTGCCCAGATTANATTACGTAAGCCACCCAGTGCGCACCGGGAATGGCTGTCGTGCCCAGATTAATTACGGCGCATTCGTGTCTCTTGGGTTTAGGGGGCAAAGCATCTATCATAAACACTCAGCGAAAATTATGTATTTTCAATTTGCGCGCAAACAGTTCCAAATCCCTGTTCGTCNTTCAAATACTCGCGCAATTCGGGCGGAGGAAGCGAATTCCCAAAACTATCATAATAGTCTGCATGTATGCCCTTTTTTACGTAAGCCACCCAGTGCGCACCGGGAATGGCTGTCGTGCCCAGATTAATTACGGCACATTCGTGTCTCTTGGGTTTAGGGGGCAGAGCATCTATCATAAACACTCAGCGAAAATTATGTATTTTCAATTTGCGCGCAAATAGTTCCAAATCCATGTTCGTCNAGCATCTATCATAAACACTCAGCGAAAATTATGTATTTTCAATTTGCGCGCAAATAGTTCCAAATCCATGTTCGTCAGTGGGCGTCTAGGCAGATTCACTTTGATTTCCTTCTACGATTTTTCCTATTATTTCCCCCTTGGCAATTGATCCTCCTTTTCCCCGATACGGGTGACGAATGTAGAGCTCTTGGCCATTTCTTCCCCCATGGCGATAACTTATAATTTTCTGTTATGACAGTGGGTTTCCTCTACCTGTTTTCGATCTTTCGAAACCCGCTTCACGGTGCTTACAATAATCGTGACTGCCCCGGCGATACCGGCCAGAGCACCGATTGCAGGTATCAGTGCATGCAGTACCTTATCCTTCCCTTTCGTCTTGATCCTTCGAGGGTGCTGCGACTGCATTTTGCTTGCAAGTATACTCATTCCTAGTTTAACCTTGGCTTTNTCGTCTTGATCCTTCGAGGGTGCTGCGACTGCATTTTGCTTGCAAGTATACTCATTCCTAGTTTAACCTTGGCTTTCATGATGTTGGATACGCCACAGGTGGCTACTTTTACTCCGAGCCTGGTGGCTGCCGATTTTCTTATTTCGTCGGCCTTCTGTGCAAGTATCTTGTCTGCCTGGTGCNTCGTCTTGATCCTTCGAGGGTGCTGCGACTGCATTTTGCTTGCAAGTATACTCATTCCTAGTTTAACCTTGGCTTGCATGATGTTGGATACGCCACAGGTGGCTATTTTTACTCCGAGCCTGGTGGCTGCCGATTTTCTTATTTCGTCGGCCTTCTGTGCAAGTATCTTGTCTGCCTGGTGCCTAGCTTGCAGATCCTTGCACTGGGAATAGACGATGTCGTGCTGCTTGCATGCTTCATCCAGGGCGTTTATGCTCTTCTCGTTGCGTGACAGCCTTTCAGCTAGCCTTGCTCCCGGCCCGCAGAACCTGTATCCTGGAATGTAAAGTTCTAATGGGAGATTATTGATAACTGAATCGACGATCCCACGGCCGGATTTCTCCGTCTTTACCTTACTTCGCATTGAATTAAACTGAGCGAGCAAACTATAAATGTTCTTCTTTTATAAAGTTTTGTTTCAGTATAATGGATGTAATCGAGCCAGACATTAGTCTCCCCATGCATATCCTTGCCGAAACCGAGCACGAATCACGTCATGGTGTCCTGTTGCCTGATAGTGTGCTAGGCCTGATTTGTGGGCCGTCCATGTGTGGGAAAACATGCGTCCTACTGAGCCTGCTGGAAGAACCGAATGGTCTTCGGTTCGAGAACATGTATGTTTATTCAAAATCGCTCCAGAAACCGAAATACTAGCGATTGACATGAGTACTGCAGGCCATGGATGGCATGGGTTATTTCCTCTGCAGAGAAAATGGAAGGCGGTGCCTCCGAACGAAGCTCTTCCAAATTCTATATTTGTCTTTAATGACATTGCCTGTGAAAAAAAAACTTGTATTCAAGACTACTTTAGCATGGGACGGCATGCGAACGAGGACTGTGTGCACCTCAGTNCTGTGAAAAAAAAACTTGTATTCAAGACTACTTTAGCATGGGACGGCATGCGAACGAGGACTGTGTGCACCTCAGTCAAACTTATTCCCATGTACCCAAACAACTGATTCGCGACAATGTGAATTTCCTCATTTGGTTCCACATGGACGACACTAATTTATGCCACATTTACAACGATCGTGTAAATACACACATGATATTTGCAGAATTCAAAGATGTGTGTGCTTTGTGCTGGAAAGACAATTTCGGTATATTGGTAATTGTAAAATACTGCTCGCTACATAAAGGCAGGTACAGGCGTGGGTTCGAACAGTTTATACTACGAATGCAACAATGAGTCATGGAAGCATTTCCAAATTTAGCAGCATCGATCGTTTCGATGACCTTGAATGTGGGCAAAATCGCTTCACCACTGGACACAGAGAAGACTTGTCCCTTATCGGTCGACAATTGTAAAGTGTGAAAAATGAAGTGGTTGAAGATTTGGTGGCGGTCGATAAAAGCATAGCGACTATGGAGGAGCGGATAATCGACCTCATCAATGTATCGAACGAGCAGAGACGAGAAGAATTAAACGACCTACAAAATGTATTAATGTCCAAACTGGCTGCGAAAACTGATATTGCGGGCATAGCAAGAATATTTGGATATGTGTGTCGGACAGCTCGAAAATAGCGAAAAACCAATTTCAGAAAATCGCGAATGATTTCCTACGAAACGCTTTTTCCACTAAGTGAACGATGGATAACCGAACCGAATTTGTGAGCTAGCTTCAGCGAGCGATCGAGGCGGTATGGACCAAACACTTACTGGCGAAAAATAACAGAATGGCCATCGAGAATCGAAGGGAGGGGGCTCTCTAACATATTACCCTCGGGCTAGACGAAATTAGAAAAACCGAGTGACGGGGATGATGCCCGCGTTGAAATCAAACATGAATTCAAGGTGGAACAACTGACCCCGATGCATAAATGGAAAAGAAGCCCGGAATTGCCCGAATCGGAAGGTGGCATCTCTAACGACGAAGACGATTTGCGCCAGATCGATTTGCTGCATGCGCGAAAATGGAAACGTACACTAGAGTGCAGGCCCGATGTGGGCACTCCTCTATTTCAATACATCACTTCCTAATCTGACCATACTTCCGACAAGACTTATGGTTTGCAGAAAAGTGGCGGAAAATGGTACCTTGGAAATAAGGAAGTTTTATTTTCTCCCAGGGATGTACTGCAGATCGGCAAGCGCAAGGTTAAAATCACACAGGGATTGAGCTGACTTTTGTTTCGTAGGCGACCAGGACACTACACCGAATCCGATTTGCGCAAGTACCCCCTTTTGTTAAAACAAAGTCGCGCATATTACGTCGAGAATAACCCTGCATCACATCGATTTAAAGACACTGCGCACGAAAAATTCCCCATTACAGCTGGACTGTTTTCTAGGGTATGTAAAAGTGGTGGTTCGGGTTTGACTCAGAAATTGGAGAGCGGAGAAAAAATCTACTATCAGTATTGGGATGATCCGAATGATTTAGTAGATAGGCTGAGACTTATGATTGCTTCGCAGGCAGTAGGAAACCGCGCGCACACGAACTAAATAATTTCCATCATCGAAGAACTCGCTGAGGAGGGCTACATTTTGAAATGAACTAGTATGCAGTGGTTGACGGGCTACACAAATATGCTAGGATAAATTACCCACGCAGAAAACACATCATCAAAGGGATGAACGATAATTTCCAATCTTACCTAATCGAAATGCAAGACTTTGCTCTTGTGAATACCATTATCGATACTTTTTTCTAGTATGCCTGAGCCAGGCCGCTCAAGTCGAAGAATGCGCGCGACATCACGAAAGCCGTGGCGGATGTGTTGCGCGAAGGACGCATAACGAAAAATCTCCACACGGACGATGGTAAAGAATATTTTAATGAAACTTTTCGTGCACTGATGAAAAAGTATGGCATAATTCATTATTCTACATACTTTGGGCTCAAGGCCAGCATCGTCGAACGTTTTCACAGGACGCTCAAAGCTAAACTGTGCAGACATTTCACAGCGAATGGAAACTACAAGTGGTTGGACATACTCCCAAAGCTCGTTCGCGAGTACAACTCTACTGTTCATTCTACCAATCGCATGAAGCTCGAAGATATGAAAAACGACTCCCTGGTTCGGACTGTGCATGCTATTCCGCAAGCCTAAAGCCAAGATCGGTGATTTAGTGAGGATTTAAAAACAAGGGGGAGTTTTCCAAAAAGGCTTCCATCAGAACTGGTCTGCAGAGTTGTACAAGGTGATGCGTATACGACACTCGTACCCACGCATGTATTACCTCGAGAACCTATGTGGCGAACACATAATTGGCGGATTCTACACCAAGAGATCTGGTCTACGCAGTTTTCAGATGTGTATTTGGTGGAGAAGGTGCTGAAACGACATAATGGTCGCGTGTACATGCGGTGACTAGGACAATTCAAACGTGACGACTCCTGGATCGCCGAGAAAGACATTTTGGGGTAAAAGTTCTGTTGAAAGTTTCATTTAATGTAAACATTTAATTTTTAATATAATAAATCGTCTCATGTGTGCTGAGAAGCTCGTTCTTTCATTTCCGTCCCTATTGGCACCCCAACGTCTGCGAGCTGTTATGTTGCAAGCATGGGTGCGAGATTATTTCTCAAGATGTTTAAAGTAGGATTAAAACTATGAAGCGTTTCATGCATATAGGTATATATTCTTAACTTGGTGTATGCGTGTTTTTTTTTGGTGTACCAAAGACAATATATATATATATTTTTTTTTTACTATTTGGTGTTTTACATTTGATGTGATAGGCATAATAAATATTTATTCTATAATTTATGTTTCGTACGAGAAATATTCCAAGCCTTGTTAACTAACGTGAAGCTGATTATGAATGGTTAGTGCAGACACTTCTTTATATCATATTTTTCCTGTGTGCTGGCTTTAATTTTGTTTTAATGGTATTTGGAATGTATGTGATGAGAGTTTTATTTTTTAAGGAATGTTATTTTTTCACGAATCAGTATGGTAATGGGTACAATTTTTTCACCTGTATGTTCTGTTTGCCCCCATCAGTATGTTATGTCTGTTGTTCATAACTCCATATAGTAACGTGTATATATTTTTCATCAGTAGGGTAACGGGTAGATTTTTCTCAAGAGTCGAACCTGGACCCTCCTGTCAGTGTGCCCTTGTTGTATTGTCGAACGGGTTAAAGACAAAGGCATGTTTCTTTTCCCGGCGTATTAAAGTTTGTATGATAAAATTAATACGAATTCGTAAATTCTTTTAGCAAGGTATTAAAGTGTTTTACATGATAAATGAATAAGCACTGGAGATCATGATAAATGAATAAGCACTGGAGATGTGTTGGGACAATAACTTTAAGGTAGATAGCGTGAGGCCACCGCTGTAGGCGAATTTCTCGCCTCCTTTCCCAGGCTTCAGGTGGCCCGCGCGCCCGCCTGCTGCATCTTCAACAGAAAGAGCAAAGTACATCTTATGCACGGCCGCCAACTCGTGAATACTGCATGCGGTGCCAACTTTTAACTCCAGCCGTCCCTGCAGCCGCTACATGGCTTGTCTAGAGATAATTTTCGATGCTGCCTTTATTAGTAAAGTGTTTTAACTCTAATCCTANGCAGCCGCTACATGGCTTGTCTAGAGATAATTTTCGATGCTGCCTTTATTAGTAAAGTGTTTTAACTCTAATCCTAAATTTATTTTAATAAATAATTACATTCAAACACGTAAAATATATCATATGTGATTTTAGAGAAGGCTAAAGTCTCAATAAAGATTTTAATTTTTTTCGTTTCTTTAAATTATAACAAAACTAATATATACTACATATTTTTTCTTTACCAACAGTGTTTTTTTAACTTACACGAACAGTAGATAACTTGAGATAAAATAAAAATGTATAAAATTTTTATACACATTTCTTATGCACACGCATCACAATATTATTATTCTTCTGCATAATAAAAGGAATAATTTTTTTATACATGTTTCTTCTCTGAGTCTTGGAGGGCATTGCACATGCAATATATATATATATTTTTAATGTACTATGGGTTCCTCGTAGTTTCATTTTTAAATTTACCATGGGTTGTCGTAACACCGCAGTCTTAGGTTTTCAGAGTTGCACAGAGCACAGAAATATTATTTTCTGTTTGCACTGGTGAAGTGCAATGTGGTGTACGTATTGACGCTGTCGAAACGGCGGGCAGCGGCGATGCTTGTGAAAGTCTACAAAGTTCGTTCCGGTGGGGAACGCTAAGCGAATCGCCGACTCTTGGCATCTTCCAAACACGTACACGGGATAATATGGAATTATGGCAGAGTCCAGCATTGTCGGAATTTCGTCGTACGGAATATTTCCCTCGTCCCACCTTAGTCTGTGCGTTTCGTACGTCTGCAGGCGATGCGCCTGTTGCGTGGTGTAGTCGAGGTGCTTCCATGGGCACTGTGGTAAAAAAAAGTGAAAAATTTGGTTTTCTCGTCTTTGTCACTGTACGAGATGGCAATCTGCTTTATGGTGTACGAGTCCAACGAGCGAAAACTTTGGATGTTGCAAAACATTTAATATGATTTTGTAATATAAAAAAAAATAAGTTCCCATGCACACACCGAGTTTCATAAACTTTTAACAAAGTCATTTAAAACTTCATCGAGGTCCATACACATCGGGCACCTGTGTTCTGGGTTGGTTTCCTCGCCGGGTATTGCTTGCCAATAAATTTAATGAAGGGAAGCATCTTCCACGGATACAGCTTGCGAATAGATAGCTTGCACGGGGACGTCATCTTCTAATTTTATATTCTTCTACGGGGAGGGCATCTTTTACGGAAGGGCGTCTTCAACGGGGACGTCGTCTTTTACGGGCGCAGACGTCGTAAGGGCTGCGCCAACACCTGCGATGCAGCATGTCGGTAACCATGGTGGTGCAGCCACCGAATCTCTCATTTCATGGGAGGCAGTCCCGTATGTCTTCGTTCTGCTGCAGGTAGGCCGGGAAATACTTGAATATGGTCGAAATTTCGTAAGGTACATAGAACAGGAGAAATTCTTTCAGCAGGTACGGTAACTCGTCCTGTTTGTCCAAGGCACTAAGCGAGCGCACCCTGCCAAATGTCAAAATGGCCGAAAGGATTTTATGGCCGCTCGGAAAACACACGTACATTTCTAAGAGAGAGAAAAATCGTAGATTTCCCTAGAGGGCTTGGGGTGGATATTATAAGGATTTTTAAGGGGAAAAAATAGTCCACCCTCGCGATTAAAGTAGTCCGACGACTGGCCGGAACGAAGGTTTCTGAAAACACCCAAGTAATTAGCCAATGAGAAACATTGGCAGAGCAATTCAATATATTGGCAGGAGGTGGGCAATTAGCAAATGAATATCAAGGGTGGGGAAATTGGTAAATTAAACATATTGTAAGGGGAGAGTGGAGGGGGTCAGTCGTCGCACTGGGCGCGGTCCTGGAGATAGCACCAGCAATGTAAAACAATGGACAAACGAAATTAATCAAGATGATGGTCGAACCAAGGTGAGAGACAAACTCGTAATGTATAAACATATGACAAACAAAAAATTAAGGTGGTGGGTGGTACCTGTAACGCTTACCAAGATGGCGGACTGCAGCAACCAAGATGGTGGACGACTGCATCTACCATTATGGTGGACTGCGACTTCCAAAATGGCGGACGGCCTCACTTACCGCGATGGCGGACGGTGGCTCTAACGCCTACCAAGACTGCGGACTGCACCGACCAAATTGGCGGATGGTTGCTGTATGCCTACCGGGATGGTGGACTGCACCTACCAAGATAGTGGAATGAGTATGGGTAGAGGAGTTGTGAGGAACCTCTGGAAATCTAAGTTTTTTTATTAAAACATTTAATAATTTTTTAAATAATTTTTAAACCATTTTTGATATCATTTTTCAATATTTTTAATATTATTTTTTATAAATTGTTTAGACAATTTGGGATTTTTTTGTGTCAAATGTCGCCAAGGTAAAAGGTCAAGGTCCCATGGATCCAATATGGCGGACAATATGGCCACCGAGGGACCAGAATGGCAAAACATGAGCAGCTCTGACGCTCCTAGCCCCCATCCCTTTCCGTCAAACTCCACATTGATCCCACTACTGCCGCTCTGTCGCGATTCCGCTCCTATCGCAAAATATGCAGGAACTGCGAGCGAAAATATTCCAGGTGCATGGGATGGATTATCGCAGGACACCATTAGAGGCCTCTACAACGCCATGACTTGACGTCTAGTGGAATGTTTCACAAACATGTCGGCCTGACGTCATGTGTAGCGCAATAACTATTGTTCATAACAGTCTCAATTTGTACGGTAGTCATTTCTTGTAGACTGTCGGCATCCTTCAGAATAACATTGCTGTCCGACACTTCCTTGTGGGTGCAAACTTTTCCTTGACGATGAGTGTAAGAACCGCTTTTTTTTCACCAGCTTTCATCAGTATGTTGTTTGAAAGCTTTCATGTTTTTTTCCCCTGTCTTAATGCTTGATTAACCTGAATCAAATATCAGTTCAATACTCTCGCATTTTCTTTTCCCACGTCGCAGCAGAATACAACAATATAATTTCTAACCCATAAGTTGCCCATTTATTTAAGAAGACTGGCCGATGTTCATTTTGGTTAAATTGATTTTATAAAAATGTTCTTTGTTTTCTTCTCGGGCAAATTGGCTACCAGCAGAAAAACTGTTTTTCAAAGCGCCACGGCCATGTAAATATAGCCAAAATAACGGTATATCGCCTAATCTGGCAGTCTTGTCAGGGCAGTGGGTACTACAGTAGAGCCTGGGGATATTCGCTGGTTCTTGTAGTCTCACCTAGACGTAGAATGTTTGAGTTTTGCTGAACAGAAATGTTAAGAAAATTCTGCCTTCCATGGCGTAGTTGATAGAACGGCAACGTGCAGCGAAGCGGTCCCGGGTTCCCATCCTCGGATACAGATAGGCCTACATTCAAGTGCGTTGTTTCTTATACATTAAAGTTTGGGTTGTATTCGTTTTATAACCCCCTCCCCCTCCCCATCTGGCACGGGTACTTTTTAATCCCGGTTGTTTCCTTCACAAAGTGGGGAAGGCTAACAATAGCGAAGTTTAAATGCATGCAAACGGAAACCAGAAAGTGTGATTAAGACTTAATGGCCAATTAATTTTATAATTAATTCAGCAAGCGCGTTTACATAATGTACGGCAAAATTAGTGTCAATAACTAACATGCTGTACTTCATTCATTCTCCCTTTCTCTCTTTTGAGGGCCATGACACACTTGTATGTTGTAACTACAGGAAACAAAAACTTCCATTGTTTTCATAAAGATGCATCCTATAGTACTGCTCCTTTTTAGACGGTTGTTTATTATGTCTTTACAGATTAAATATGAATTTGAACACTGAAAGTATTCATCTATTTTCTTGTATGTTCTCCAAAAACACTCACGTTAAAGTGCGCACTTTTGACGTCCTAGTTACTTAAACCATTTTTTTTATCCTTTAACCACTTTGTTAAGTAAATATTGCCATGTAAGTAATAAAAACCATGTGTATATTCCACCACGCTCGGAAGTTAACGTCTAAGGCTAAAGTAAAAAATATTTATTGACTATTATTCAAAATGTGAGGGCTTTCAAAAGTGTACACATATACACATATCTGCAAAGGTACGTAAGCTACAATATAGTTGTAGTTAAATTTGACAAACAAAATGGGAAACTATAGTATACACTGGATTTTTCTTGAAGAGCTGAAGTACTTCAGTGATGGCAGTGTGAAAGCATGCGCAGAGGAACAATGAACGGGGTTGGTTGGTGTGAAGCGGCGCACGTGTTGTGCTCACGGAAGCCCGCAAGGCCGCGACGTCGTTGCGCCAGAGCAACGCAATACGCCCCCCGCCGGTNCAGAGCGGGGTGGACCCGTCCATCCGTCACGAGCGCGCAGCGCGCGACAATGCTGCCCCCCTGCGGCGCGCGCGGTAAACAAAACAGCGCCGCTGTACTGTGTCCTGCCGGGGCCGCCCGCCGCGCGCCTGATTTATACACGCCGCCCTCGTTCACTTCCCCCTTCCCGCCCATAACAATATTACCACACCCCGTCCTCCATCGCTCGACACTGCTGGGGAAATGGCCGTCGTTTGTAGCACGGCTGAGAGTGATCGGTAACAAGAGTATAGTCCATTCACGGTTACTTCCAACTTTGCTTAAGCCCTGCTCAATTTCTGCTTCCAGGATATTCCTCCGCCTCATGCAAACAAAGTTTAACTGAGAGTCTTGGGTTTTACACCAAAGGGAGAACGCACTTCGTTCGTGCGCACTCAATTTAATAATATTTTGCATTAGAACTATTTCTTACTAGGCATTATTAACACACCTATTTTCTCCCTGTTTGCTTTCATATTAATCTTAAATGAAATATTGTAATTTTGGGATTAAATATAAGTGAAATTTCAATCTAACTAAAAGTAAGATATGTTTATGTTAACAAAGTATAAAACGTTTACGACACGTGCCATATTTAGGAGACAACCAAACATGTAATGTAATGCGGTTAATTTTTTTTAAGTTTGGAGTCAAAAAGTGTGAAGAAGCCTCGAATAGACTACATTAAGGTTACTTCTACTCAGGTTANTTTTTTTTAAGTTTGGAGTCAAAAAGTGTGAAGAAGCCTCGAATAGACTACATTAAGGTTACTTCTACTCAGGTTAGGAACAAGAGTTCTCTTATGGGAGAGTTTGACATAGGGATAATTTCCGCCGCTAGGCGCGCAGTGTTCCAAACAAAGTCACTTTTAATTAAAATCTTAGGCTACATGATTAGTAAAAGAGAAATATTTTACTTGGTTACGTAGATATTTTATATGTGATTTATGATTATAGCAATTGTTCTGTTTTTTAACGAAGAAAATAGAGACAATCCGGTTCACATGCGACACTAACGCTTACCTAGTGGCAAAAAATTTTAGTTGCCAAACTAAAATCATTGAGCTTCCCAACCTGAGTAGAATAAACCTTAAGGCACCCGTCTACCTGGCGCTTGAACTGCGTTGCAGAGTGTTCCAAATACACGTTTTTCAACGANTTCCCCCTTCCCGCCCATAACAATATTACCACACCCCGTCCTCCATCGCTCGACACTGCTGGGGAAATGGCCGTCGTTTGTAGCACGGCTGAGAGTGATCGGTAACAAGAGTATAGTCCATTCACGGTTACTTCCAACTTTGCTTAAGCCCTGCTCAATTTCTGCTTCCAGGATATTCCTCCGCCTCATGCAAACAAAGTTTAACTGAGAGTCTTGGGTTTTACACCAAAGGGAGAACGCACTTCGTTCGTGCGCACTCAATTTAATAATATTTTGCATTAGAACTATTTCTTACTAGGCATTATTAACACACCTATTTTCTCCCTGTTTGCTTTCATATTAATCTTAAATGAAATATTGTAATTTTGGGATTAAATATAAGTGAAATTTCAATCTAACTAAAAGTAAGATACGTTTATGTTAACAAAGTATAAAACGTTTACGACACGTGCCATATTTAGGAGACAACCAAACATGTAATGTAATGCGGTTAATTTTTTTTTAAGTTTGGAGTCAAAAAGTGTGAAGAAGCCTCGAATAGACTACATTAAGGTTACTTCTACTCAGGTTAGGAACAAGAGTTCTCTTATGGGAGAGTTTGACATAGGGATAATTTCCGCCGCTAGGCGCGCAGTGTTCCAAACAAAGTCACTTTTAATTAAAATCTTAGGCTACATGATTAGTAAAAGAGAAATATTTTACTTGGTTACGTAGATATTTTATATGTGATTTATGATTATAGCAATTGTTCTGTTTTTTAACGAAGAAAATAGAGACAATCCGGTTCACATGCGACACTAACGCTTACCTAGTGGCAAAAAATTTTAGTTGCCAAACTAAAATCATTGAGCTTCCCAACCTGAGTAGAATAAACCTTAAGGCACCCGTCTACCTGGCGCTTGAACTGCGTTGCAGAGTGTTCCAAATACACGTTTTTCAACGAAACTATTAAGCGTTGGTCCAATGTGCTGATCTACGAAAAGAACACACACTTCAGACGAGAGCTGTTAAGTACTTTCAAAGTATCACGCACGTACGTTAGAAACATCAATTCAGAGTACTCCAAAACCGCTAAAAAACGGCCTTTCCAAGGCGCTGTAGCTCAAAATGCACGCATCAGATACAAACAAAACTACTATAGGGGCCTGCACTTAACCTTCCTAAAGACTTCCCACTAATAAAATAATATGGTCACCGCTGAAAGTCCCATAGGTACACGCAGCACGACGAGAACACTCCAGGCCAGTTCATAGCCTTGCGCTTAGCGGCGATGGCGTACTTGATGCGCGTGGTAGTGTCGCCATTATCGCTTCCGCGCTTCTCGGCCTAAACTTGGGAAAAAGTTCCAGGTAGACGGCGGCCTTAACTACAGTCTATTAGCGGTGTCTTCGCCTTTTTGAATCGTACCTTAAAAAACACCCCATGTTTGGCGTGTTTTGTTTTTCCCTAAATATGTTATATATCACAAACGTTTTATACCTGTGTTAACATAAAAGTACCCTTTCTTTTTTTTGTTGTTAAATTTGAGATTTACTTATATTTTATCTATCAAGTATGCATTTTTTATTTAATAACTAATGTGAATAAAGACAGAGACAAAATAGGTGTATTGGTAATGCCTAGTAAGAAATAGTGCTTATGCAAAATTATATTACACTGAGCGCGCACGAATGCGGTGCATTGGTCCTCAAGTGTAATGTTTTATGCCTTGTTTATATGAGGCGTAGGAATATCTTGGAAGTAGAACTCGAGCAGGGCTTCAGAAAAGTTGGAAGTAATCGTGAAAGGCAACAACACAGATGCGAAATGGCTTGGCGGTATTTTGATGCGGCGTACCCCTTCCCTGATTGGCTGCACGAGATTCATGGAACAGGCCGTGTGTCTTATTGGCTCCTGCCTGCTGCGGAACGTTCCCTATTGCCTGGGCTGCCGGCTGGCGAATATGTTACCTGGCGGCGATTGGTGAACGGCGTTCCGACGTCTTTTTGGTCAGTGGTACAAGCGGTGGTTTCGCCTCTGTAATCTTGAGTACTCTGTGGTTATTTCGTGCGGTGTCGTGTCTGACACATCCTGAGTGTCTCAGGCACTACCACATAGTATAGGCTGTTCAAGGTAAAGTGAGCACTTTTGAGGCCCTAGTTTATTTTTTCCTACTAGCCTTTTTTTATGCTCCGACCACTTTATTAAATAAATATTGTCAATTAAGTAATTAACATAGTTGATATCTTCTCTAAATAGTATAAAACAAAGTCGCTTATCCGCGTCTGTCTGTTTATTCGCTTAGTACGTCTAAACTACTTTATGGATATTGATAAGGTTTTCAACATCATTTAGGAAATTGCTTGAGGAAGGTTTTGGGGTATAATACATTTATATTTAATGTAAGGGTAGTGGATAAATGTCGAACCGTTTGTAATCAAGTCGTAAAAAACCGACTTTAGGGCGCTTACATGGCTTACGCTGACTAAACCATAAGAGATACATCAAATTAATGTACCTCTCAAAAAGGTCTACAGAAACGTCCACGATAGCATATCTTTATCTTTTAAGGATGACTCACAGTACCATTTTTGTCTTTATTTTTTATCAATATGTTCCTGCCTTTTTTGCAAGCAGGAAATAACACACAGTTAAATTAGATACAAGAGTATTAAACAACTAGTAAAGTATAAATTTTCTATAATCAAACATTTTTAATAATACCACTGAAACTGAAATTATGACACGAAAACGAATAATTTCTACATAATAGGTTGCAACATTACAGTAGAAGTCAGAAAATCGAAATTCAAAGTTTATCAAGAGTTTATTTGCCCATTCTTCTTTTTCTCCAACACAATAAATCAATATTACTTGTTTTACATAATTACCTTATTACGTTTCTTATTCAATTATTATTTATTTTCTTTTTTGCACAAACACACGTAAGTTCTCCGTGGGGGCGGTATTATTTCTGTTATAAAAATTAAGTTCAATTTTACTTTTGCTTTACTTATGTTGTTACCTGTCCTCCAACTGGCTGTCGTCTGACCACGCGACGTCTCTCCACCAACCAGCAATGGCGAGACGAGAGACAACTTGTATATTATTTTTCGTGCATTTGTTTAATAAACATTCAATTATTCCTACCTGTAGGGAATAAATTAAAAATAACAAACAAAATTATAATACTGAATATTGTCTAGAAACAAAAAACAGATAAAATAAACTTACACATTATTTCTATATCAATAATAATCTATTATCATAAAATAACCAAGAATTATACTGTATTTTGTTTTACTCCTATAATAAAACAGAATTTGTAAATTATGTAAAATTAATTGGCAAAATAAGTAAATACCGTGTAATCATATATAATTATAGTATATATGACTAACGACGGTAAATACAACCCCTGATAAAAACTTGCAATGTTACATAAACCCCCCCCCCCCCC
>NQII01004234.1:35668-62391 GCA_002778355.1 Clitarchus hookeri
CCCCCCGCGATTATAAACGAATTTCCTGAATTTGTTACAAATCTAAACAAACCTAAGAGTTTTAATTCACTATAATTGTTGCAACATGTTTTTCAAGTTTAAAATTAAGAACATTCACAATCATTATATATCTATGTTATCATACTACAACAGAAAATTATTATGAAAATAAAACCTTAACTGACATTCTTTTACATAGGACTTCTCCAGTTGCCAAAGTTTTTATTTCTTGGTTTTTACAAAAAAAAATATTTTCTTAATAAGTTAATTTTACATTACCTTTATATATCTTCTTGTATACTCCGTCGCAAACTTATTTACACAATCTATAAACAATTCAATTTATTTTAATGTAATTACAATACAACTATGTTTTACTTCCTGTCTGAAAACAATGCTTTTTTTTCACTGGTGGTTTTTATCACCACTCGCTTATGTTTCCTTAGTTCTCCAATTATTTACAATTATAATAACATCTATACATAGCACTCTACACAAATATAAACATTCTCTTTATATCATGACTTTCCTCTATTGTTATTATTATGATTATTTCTATGGCCTTATTAGTGTTACATATATCTTCTGCCTTAACTTTACCTCTCTTTTTTTTCTCTCAATTTTTTCCTGGTTTTTTTGCGCCCCAGCACCCTTTTGAACCTTTTGCTGTTTACTTAAACGCATCAATACTCTTTTACTTCTGTTCTTTTTCCCTTTGCCCTCCTTATTTTTTGTGCATCTGTTATCTTTGTCCATCTTATTTCCTTCCATATTACTTTAGCTTTGAATGTTTTTGTTTCCCTTGACCCATCTCCCCTCACAAAATTATCTTTTCTTTCTTCACTTTTTCCTACTTGCAATTTTCGCCTTGTAAATATATTCAAATTTTACCAATCCCTATTTCTTACAATTTTCACTATTTTTGTATGTGTGTTCCTGTTGTTTATATTACCCNCCCCCTTAATGATTTCGACATCATTTTACCCTCGTGCGTGCAGTGTTTTGGTCCACTATTATTTACAAAAAAAATTTCCACTACCCTTTCAAAAACCAGATTCTCATTTCCATACAACATACCCTTATTATCTAATGATACAGAATCCTGTTTGCTCATTATATCATCTTGACATATCCCTTCTTTATCTTGTGCATTTATTATAACCCCATTTTGTTGTTCAATTTTTGTATTATCTAAATTTTTCCCTGTTCGCTATGTTCACTTTGGTCTAACCTGGTTTCACAAGTATGAATTCTCTGTAACCATACTGATAGTTGTACCTCCGTTTCATTCATTCCGTTTTCAAAACTTTTTTTTTAACTGATCAAACCCCGTTTGTATTTCTTACTTTATGACCTCACTATCTGTTTGTAGTTTTTCCTGCATTGTTTTGCTGCACACTCTAACCATTTGCATTTATTTATTTATAACCTCACTTTCTGTTTGCAATTTTTTCTGCATTCTTTTGCTACATACACTATCCATTTGCATTTTTTTGCATTATTTCGCTACCCTTCTGTATTACCTCAATTTTTCCCATTTCTTTTTGCATGGCTTCGAATTTTTAAAATATTAACAATATTAACCCTAACATGTTCTCCACGGCGTATGACTAAAACTTAAACCACATATTTGTCATCAAGGTACTTACAAACTTTTCCCTTCTAACCTGTAAAACACACAGAAAAATGTATTCTTGCTTTAGCCCTTGCATTCTCGGCGAGTTGTTCCTACGGAATCCCTTGGTGTGGAAAATGCATACAGCTTCTGTCAACGTATTTTCGATGTTCTCAGCATACCTCGGGTTATCGCATCTCAGCTCTCACGATGTCTTGAAATGTAACAGAATCTCCTTCCCGGGCGTGGTCCTTCCCTTTTCTGAAGATCTCAGCTTCCAAAGTTCTAGACGTTCTTGAAGTTCGTACTTCAGTCCCACGTTGGGCGCCAGTTATAACATTTAAGTTGAATCAGATATGCAGAAACTACTTCAGTGATAATATTTATATGAAAATTAGGAAGTCAAATTCTTTTCAACAATTTTATATTTTCGTTAATCTTCTTACACAACATTTGACAAATCTTCTTAAGCACAATATAATCAATCTCATTTATCTTCAATAAATAATTATTCCAATTTAAAAACATATTGCAGCAATTATATGAAATATTAAATTCTCTTTGATAACTTATTTATCATTAAAACTTTCTTACTCTTATACACACGTCCATCCTTGGAGGTGGTTGTTATCATTTTGTAAGGAAAATTTGGTTCGATTTTATTTCTGCCTTACTTATGTTGCCATCTGTCTTCCAATTGGCTGTCATCTGACCACGCCACATCTATCCGCCAACTAGCAATGGCGAGACTAGAGACTACCGGTATATTTTCTTTCGTGCATTTGTTTAATAAACCTTCAATACTTTCTACCCTCTAGGGCAGCGTTTACTAACCTTTTTCAGCCACGGACCCCCACTTATTTCACTCACTTCAGTCAGTCTCGCACACCGCCCGCTGGCGCACGTTCGTCGTGCTAAGTAAGCGTAGCGATTACGAGACACCTGGTGGAATTTTTTTATTATTATTAAATGGTCCAGAGATGAGACTGCGGACCCCCATACATATACTCGCAGACCACTAGGGGTCCGCGGACCCCAGGTTAAGAAACACTGCTCTAGGGAATAAATTAATAATAGCAAAACAAATTATAATACCTAATGTTGTCTAAAAACAAATGAAATATACTTACGCGTTATTTATATGTCAATAAACTATTAAAATAACCAAATAATATACTGTATTTTGTTTAACTCCTATAATAAAGCTGAATTTGGAAATTATATTAAATGACTTGGCAACATAAGCAAATATTCTGTAATCATATATAATTATAATGTATGTGACTAACAGTAAATATAACTCCTGAAAATCTGCAATGCTGTAAGGTGAAGCCGAGCCATAAGTTTTTTCCACCCTTATTCCTTTTGAATGATTGTGGCTTTCCCTAATATGTAAAATGAATTGGTGCAGAAACGGAACTAGAATTTGGATTTGTAAAAGGAGGGGGGATATTTCCCCTTATGCAGGTCCAGCTCTAGATATTTCAGAGGGGCCGCGGGGGCTGAGTAATTAGCCCGTTCACCTCCCACCAAGGCGAACCTGGTTCAATTCCCGGCCGGCACCGAATATTTTGCATGTGGGAATCGTATCGGACGATGCCGCTGGTCGGCTGGTTTTCTCAGGGATCTTCAGTTTCCCCCGACCTTTCATTCTGACGCCGCTCCATTCTCACTTCAATCACCCTCTTCGGCTCTCAAGACCGACCTTGCTGTTAAAAGCCGTCCAGATATTTTCACTCACTCGCTCACATTCCAGTCGTGACATGGGAGGGAGCACCGTTCGGTGATAATTTTAAGAAACAATATGAAATTAGGTAATGAAATAAAACGTGTATTTTAAACAATTCTGATATTACTTAATTTATGTTTTTGAAAATTCACAGGTCATTTTCATCTCAATGTGATGGGGGTGAGGAGCATGTCTGATGTGACCCCACCACTGTATGCGCCCCTGAACTGGTGTCGATGTTCCGAATTACATAGGATATTCAGAAATTCAGTGCCCAAACTCCAGACACAGTTTATTTGGACTAATAGTAACACAAAAGCCTATACACTTATTTCCGCAAACGTATTTTCGTATAATCTCATTGTATTCAAAGTTTCGGCGTACAACACTTGGAGAACGAGGCTGTGCGATCATGCGTGTAGGATTAGTTGCATAAGAAGTAGATGCGCGACGATGTGTATGTATTAATTTATTGTCGCGTGCCTACGACCTATGCAACTTGTCATACATGCATCATGGCACCGCCTTGTTCTCCAGGCGTTGTACGCCGCAACTTTGAATGCAATTTAATGATGTAAAAATACGTTTACGGATATGAGTGTATAGGGCTTTTGTGTGACTATTGGTCCAAAAAAACTATGCATGGAGTTTTGGCACTGAGTTTCTGAATACGCTGTAGAATGTGAAAGCAGAGGTATGCGTGAGAAAAAAAAATCTTAAAGTAGGTCAGATGCGGGAAGAATACGAAGGCTGGCTTAGACCTACAGTACGACAAAAGAAAATAACCGCAGCTATATTGGGTGTTTATGATATATTTTCAAAAAATTATCCGTTTCCAGTAATACACAAGACTTCGTTTGTGTACGATGCGTGTAATTCGCTGAAGTTCACGGTGCGAGGCCTTGATAATCACTGCAGCATCCCGAGTACGGTCCAGAAATACCTCCCGTGCATCTTAGTAACAATTCGGAATCGGACTCATGCTTGCGGGTGCTACCGCACCTAACATCTCGGAATATTTGTCACCAGTGACCCAGCATACACACACCCAATTAAGTACTCTCCAAAGAAAATGAGCTGTCCAGCTATAATCCTAGTGCTTATTGTTAGGAAACATAAACATAAATTAAAATCATAACTTAGATCTCATCCAGATTTTCACCAAATACTATTAAAATGTTCTGCGGAGTACGCGTGGTATCAGTGTGTCTTGTGTGAATTGTCTGCCTCAGTCAGTACAGCAAAATTACTGGTGTTAACTAGTAACTGTAATGTTAAAACACACAAAACTAAACAACGTTTAAAGCCACCGCATAAAAACTTTTCTGTGCTCTTTACTTCCAATCTTACGCCAGAAAATCGATAGGAATTATAGGACCCGTACCAAACTACGCCCTCTTCTGGTTACGTTGCCGACAGCATATATGTATAAATTTATTTTACGGTAGCTTACATATCGTGTGCGTTGTTACTAATTAACTCTTTGAATTAACATGGACGCGTTCATTAACATAACACAACAAAAATCCAAATATATCCCGTTCCAGTGTCAGCGAAGGAATAATCAACCCTCGAATTACTGTGAAATTCGTATCAAGTGACATCACCTTGGTCTCAGCCAGTGGTTTGTTATATGCTTGTATGCTTCACTTATATATATTTGTGTCGGCCAAGCGATCCACACAGGGCTTCAAGTATTGCCGCGTGAGTGTCACCGGAGCACAATGGACAAAATACAGCGGGATGCCGGGTCGGGTGGCCAAGCAGTGAGAANAAGCGATCCACACAGGGCTTCAAGTATTGCCGCGTGAGTGTCACCGGAGCACAATGGACAAAATACAGCGGGATGCCGGGTCGGGAGGCCAAGCAGTGAGGATACGGAAGAATGTGTCTCCCCGGGTATGTAGTACCCAATGGTACAAAACCGAAACAGCAGCGAGTTTCCGAGAACAGCATTCGCACGCGCCGACAATATGTCGGAACGCCGTTCGTCAGTCAGCCGCTAGGGACTAACTTGCCGTACGAAAGCCAAACCAATAGGGACTCCTACACAGCATACAGTAGCCAATCAGATACAAGGCAGGTTTCCAGAACCTCGCGTGACCAACAAGCGAGTGAGCGAGCACATGTACATCAAAAGAAGTAAGCGCTTGGCCGGCTCAGACGCCAGCCTCGATCTCCTCGCCTGATGACCACCACCCGTTCGACAACGGTGATGTAAAGGTTGTCTAGCCGGTAGGCGTACCTCGTGCTGCCTGTCGGGCAATCGCCAACCAATACACTGAGCTGACCATGGCGTGTTTCTCCTAGAGAACGTGACTGCGAGGTTAACTCAACTTCCTCAACTTTCTTCTCTCTCTCTGGCAGCTTCTTGCTAAGGAGGTTTGCCACAGATTTAAAAAATTTATCTAATTATCAAACCATTATATACTGAATATTTATTTTTATCGGCATGTCTTCGAGCGACAGTGACTGTAGAACAGGCCATTCTTGCCAGACTGTTTTTCTTTCTGTGTTTGTGTTGGAGTCCTGTGCAGTATTTTTACTCTACATGTGTAAGTTCTATTCAGGTATACGATATAACTGCAACTCTTGTGGATGTACAAACGCACTGATTGTTTCAAAGGCAATTTTAGGTGTTCGTAAAAATCTTCGTCATGACAAAAACCTTTTCAACTCCATACATAAATTAATTTTTTACTATGCATTCTATCTCAACATACCCTCCCATTTGGATAAGACCGTCGGTTAGAGTGTTATGTGCGTTGGCGGGAATCAAATATGAAAACTGCGAAAGTAAAATTCCAATCGCCGCAAAGGAATGAACTTCAGGATGCCCGTCACCCAGAGAGCGGTCGGTTGCTCCCAATTTCCTTCCTAGAAAGTTTTGAAGCTACACTTACTGCCATAAAAATATCTACTCATACAAGGAATTGCCCACAATAGGCGAAAGTTGGCGTGCAGCACCGTCACGGGTAATAATTCGACTGGTTTATGATTACCTGCGACCAACAGCTTAGAACTGCCACCACGGGGTGCTAACGCGCTACAATCATAGAACAGCTGAATGCACAGATATGGAATGTCACGGTGGTTCCTTTGACGTGGGCGTATCTATTCTCTGATTAACTGCGCGATGTTGAAACGGATTGATTTCTGGACCTATGCTTATTAGGGCTTTTGTCATTACAGTATTGTATTGTCCTCTACACGCCCATGTACCTACCGGTATATAGGTGTGTGTGTGGGTGTGTGTGTGGTTGTGTATATATATATATATATATATATATATATATATATACAAACACATAGATTCAGCAAGCATATTGTTGATTTCAGGACAGAGCCCAGAACGCTGCCAAACCTACGTTACATCATAAAGACAGAAAATGAGCACTTTTGCAAGCTCTTCTTAAAATCTACTTGTAGTATGTACATTGTGCATCCTTTCACAATTTGTAAAATTAACACTGCACCGTGCATGATCACTTTATTCATGGCTCGATGAAGTGAAACTCTCAATTAAATATAAAAGTAAGTATTTCACAAATTTGTTCATTCTTACACTTATACATATTAAGATCACCAGAAAGAAAAAAAATAATTCACCGATAAGACATGGAACTCCTTTCACCCCGTCGTTACCGACTTTCGTTGTCGCAAGACATTCGGTGTGCCGGTTAAAATATATGCAAGCGGGTAGGGTCAATGACATTTTATCAAAGGTTTATTTCAAAGTTCTTAATTAACCGTGAACAGCTTATAGGAATAATTGTCGTAACGTTACGTCGTCTTTAAGATACTCGCAGGTATGGGCTGTTCACGGTAAATTCAGCACTTTTGAAAGTCCTGCTTAAGATCTACTTGTATGCATGTTGTGTATTCTTCCGCCTTATGTAAAATTAACATTGTCATGGCCCTCATCACTTTATTCATTCGTCGACCAAGCGAAACTGTAAATTATTATAAAAGTAAATTTTTTACACATATGCTTATTTTACACTTTGATGCGTTAAGAACATAAAACAAAAGAAATAATTTAAGTTATCACAAATGGTTACTGACAGTTTTTATTCGACGTTAAGGCATAGAACTGCTTTCCCTCAATCGTTACCAACTTTACTGGGCGCATGTCACCAGTGCGCCCGTTAAAATAAATGCAAGTAGGAGCAGTTCCTTATTTCTAAGGTTATTTCATATGTGCTCACTTTATCGTGAACAGCCTTTGGGTATCTTTAAGAAAGTCAAAGTTCGGGAATAGAGAGCATTGATATTAACCATCGAAGTTAAAAAAGTAGTACATGCGTGTAAAAACTATAGTATTTTGTATAAAATTATAGTACACTAACTAAAATTCTTTTGGCGGCCTTTACAGATTTAATATGTGATTTATCGTTAATAACCAGCTTAATTTTTCTATTTTTCGTGTGTTTTAGAATGTAAAAATTTTCTATATTATATTAAACATGTTATCGAAATATTAGTGCTTTACTCAAAATCTTAGGTGTTTCTATCATTACTTATATTCAAATGTATTCATAAAGCATGTATGCAAGTGTTTTCTTAACAGAATACTCGTTATGTTGATGCATGAAGTATTGTACTGTGAATATACTCTGTGCATCCAGTAATTAACTTCCAGTACAATGGGCATAATAATAGGCCTACTATGGTTCATTTTAAATCGTAGTATTTCTGCATACTATAATGAATTTCCTAGATGACGTCGGACAAAGCTGTAAATTTCAGTACAAGTACTGTGATTATAGTACTGTTCACATCCCTGATAAAGAGTTGGAGGTGGCGGAGTGGACAGTCGGCGCCAAGAGGCCGCGCGCGAGGATCTGGCGGCCGCTGCTTCCGGTGTCTTGTGCGGCTGCCGCTTGATTACCTCTCTACCCGCGCCTTTGTTTGTTCCCGCGGTAATTATCATCCGGCCCCCGCGGCAATCAGTCGGGACCCTCAACCTCGCTCTCATTGTTGGCGACTTGCCCGCGCCCCAGAGGGGGGGGGGGCGTGCTCGCCTCCTCTGCGGTCGATAAACTACTCTCCTTCGCGAGACTCGTCCGAGAAACGTTCACTGGTGTTGTTCTCTCTCCTGTGCCACGGTCTGGTCTATTCACGATTACTTCCCCCTTTTATCAAACCCTGCTAAAGTTCTACTTTCAGGATATTCCTACGCCTCGTACAAACAGAGCTCAGCCGAGTCTAGGGAATTACACCGAAGCTACAACGCACCGCATTCGTGTGCACTCAGTTTAATAATATTTTCCATAAGAACTATTTCTTTCTAGGCGTTGCCAACACACCTATTTTCTCACTGCTGTTATTCATATTCATTATAAATGAAATATTATAATTTCTAGATTAAATATAAGCGGAATTTCAATTTCACAGAAAACAAGAAGTTACTACTATAACTAATAAGCCTACTTTCCTCAACATGGGTGCAATAAATTTTTTAATAAGTTCTTAAAATCTGAGTTGGTAGGTAGGTCTTGACTTATCTTTGAAAGCAATAGCATTAGAATTGAAACCAGAAACGTATGCAACATTAGTGAGACAGTTACAAATACATACGTGCCTTACCCGGGACTTTAACCCAGAAAACCTCGTACAATAAGGCAGCGTACAATGCACTGTATTATGGAAGTCGGATTCAGAGCATCAGCTTCGGATTTAATCAGTAGAATGTTTCTAATTATAGGGTTTACTGAACAATAATATTTAGAGGGCCGTCATTTTGAAAATATATGACTGAGACACCTAAAGCATCTAAGTTCACATAGCCTACTGCAGCGCTACTTGTGTGGAGAATTTTGTGGAAATCGGTAGTTTGGTCCCTGAGATGTGCCATATAGAACTTTATTTTCTTATTTAATGCTTTCGTACACAATTTATAAAAAAAAATATGCTCTATAAACTATGATTTTAATGTATAATGTCTAAATAAAGAATTTTGTTGAAATTTGTTAACTTGTTTAATATATATGTCAAACCTACCTAAATTATTTATGAAGCCGCCATTTTTAACTTCGTTGTCTGACCCATTTAAATCATGAAATTTTACATGGAATTCTGTAGCATTTAGTGTGTGCACAATTTGGTACAAATTAATTGAAATGTTCCAGTGTAACATTTGGTGGTAATCGGTTGATTGATCCTCTAGATATGGCATAAAACCTGCATAATTTTCATATGGCGATCTTCATAAATGAATGACAAAAAATTAATTGTACATTCGATGATTGTATACTGCCAAAATACAATGTTAAGTTAAAATAAATAACATAACTTCGTAGATATAGCACACAAAACTAAAATGATTTTATTGCCACCATTGTGATAATAAATGTGTCATACTTTAAAAATACATATATTAATATGACCTACCAAAGTACATCTTCTCCAAATTGTGTAAGAATGGGTTGATTGTTTCCCAAAGAATGAGATAAAAAGTTTATTTTTTATTGGTGGGGCTATCATACAAAATGGCAGAGAAATGAAGCTCTCCATAGATATATTTGATGATTTTAATAGGCACTGCCAGCATACAAAATTGGTTGGAATTTTTGTAGTTGATAAAATATACAGCGCTAAAATATTTATATAGCCACCATTTTGAAAATAAGTGCTTTACCTACTTAAAAAATACCAGTTTACAACACCTGCTGCGGTACTATTTGTTTGCCAAATTTGGTAAGAATCTGTGAATTTTTTCCTGAGATGACAAAAACTTTATTTATTCGCATGTCGCTATCTTACAAAATGGAGGGAAAAAGATGCTTCGTGTAAATAAAGTTGATAGTTGTAATACCTACTGCCAGCATACAAAGTTAAGTTAGAATTGATTACATGATTCCAACATTATATCGTTCTAAGCTAAAATAAGTATATGGCCACCTTTTAAAAATAAGTGTCTGGCATGCTTAAAACATACCACTTGACATCATCTGCCTCAGTACTACTTGTATGCGCCAGGAACGCCTATAACTTCGAGAATTCTTCGTTTTTTAAATTATATTCAGATAAGTTTGAGAACTATTTTATTAAAAAGCAGAGACGAAATTATTTTTTTTATCATGTTTGAACTGACTCGGAATTAACTTAACCACGAACACCTTGTAAATTAGAACATCACTCTTTAAACACTGAGCTGGTCTGGAGCTAAGAAGTAAACTATTATTTTTTTTCAATGCCAAGTCTAAAGTAAAAATAAAACACCTCAGTCACGAGAGAGGCTGGCGTTGCTGATGCCGCACATAAAATCTAGTCTGCAAATTTATTACTTTATTCCTGTCGTATTTAATCTGATTAAAAGAAAAATAATTCAATTTCACAATTTTTCTGGCCACGTCTCTTCTGAGTAATCATTTCAAGTAGCAGTCGATATTTTACTAACAATAATTTTAGTTGTTCTGCATTTGAATTTTTTACTGTTGTGTCCTTTACATGTGTGTTGCACGTGGTCTCCCTACTATCTACTAACTACCTCATCCTCACACGTAAGGCACACGTAACTCGTAACTGTAGCTGTTAGCAGCTGTTTTACATATCCACTCTAACACGTAGGACACATCTAGCGGCAGTAGCCGAGCTACCTAGCTGCGGTTGTTACAGTATGTCCGTGTACTGATACGTCTTACGAATTGTTTTCCTTTTATGTAAAGCATTTTCCTGTATTTTTAGCAATATGCTCATTTTCCCATTTTTGCCTTCATAATCATTTTAGGCCACAAGTCGCACATGTATATTGTTACCTGAATTTTCGTATATAATCATCTTCCACACGTTGTAACATTCTTACGTGAACATGCTGTATATGTTTTACAACACACCCAATGGCAGCCTCTGGCCACCTCAATACTACATAACATAAGTTCTTTATTTACTTTAATACGCAGAAGGTTTAAACTTAAAGGTATAAACTTAAAGCGTAAGGATTTGGGAAAATTCACGTTAAGGAAGTGCATTTTTATTTATAACCTGTTCGCATTATGCCACATGTGAAAGACCTGCTTAAAATCTACTTTTATGAGAAGCCCATGTCCTTTCGCCTAATGACAAATGATTTTACCACAGTCCCCTTCAGTTTTTTCGTGCGTCGATAAAGAGAAAATGTGACAAATTTATAAGTGTAGTTATGTTGTTAATACGACAATTCCTACACTTACGTACATACGTAAAACTAACCGTAATAAAAAGAAAGAAATTCAGCGTCCATGAATTAAAACATCGAAATTTTAATACGACGTTGAGATATCTAGCTTATTTTTCTTTATCTTTGCCAACTTTACTGGGAGCATATCAGTAAGTCTGGCCCGTTCCAATTTATCAGTTGAGTAGGGATTTATTTTAAGTAGTTGCTTTTCGAAATGCTTATTTAACCGCGAACAAGCTACACCTAGAATGGGGAGAGAGATAACCTCTTGCGAGTACGGAATCCTCAGTTCAGCCGATCGCGTGACAAAATACCTTCTTTTCCAGTGTACGTTCATTACTCGTTAGGTCAGCTGAGGTTTATTTTTGTATGGGTACTTTTGGCTCTGATACTACATAATAATGGTAAAAAAAATATTGTGTTCCATCCTTTGTTATTTGCAATGATCAGATTGTATCCTGTGTACGCAACTGGTCTCGGGTTAACCAGCGGTTCGGTGATAGCGTTATTTTACCGCGGAGTTATTAAAATAAAATTTAATAAATAATTCACAAATCGCAAGAGTTGTAATTGTGAACTATGTGTTTACGCTCGAACTGGCCACTTAATTCTGAATGATAACCCTTATCAAAACTGTGCCAACTGCGATGGTGGCCTTACATCGGCGATACAAAAATAAATCCCCCCTCCCCTTTTATCCCAACCCACCCATTAGTCAGAAACGAGGTAACTACTTTCGCGTCAGAATTCTGCAAAGAAGCTGTTTTGATTCCTGGCTCAATCCGTGTTTTCGGACCTTTAAAATATTGTTCACCTAAACACACAACGTGTTACCCCGAAACTAGACTACAGATGAGGTAGACTGATTTTCTTCTTCAGCACCATATCTTCAACATCGGCTCAAGAACTGCCATAACAGCTGTCAAAACCATGTGTTCAAACATTAATGTTCTGATTGTTTGCATTTAGTTTTACAACGAACCCGTTTTGTACAGGGAAAAATATATATTTGCGTAACGTGATTACATGGTATTTGCATTAAATCTTTATCAAAAGTAGTGAACTGACGTATCACAGCATTCACTTATGTGAACTGTGTGAAAAACTTAGTTGAAACCTCGTGGTTTTTTACAGTTGTGTAGAAAGAAAAGATATTTCATTTTAGGATACGGGAACTGATTACTGCGTATTTCGCATGCGCGCTCTATCCCCATATTCATTATATGGCCAAAAATCACAAGCCAGCGTTTTCCGTTAGCTCAACTTAGGTTTATACTACTTAGGTTGGGAAACTCAATGTTTTCAGTTTGGTAACTGAAATTGTTCGCCACCAGATATAACTGGTGCGGCATGTGTAACGAATTCTTCCTTTTTGTATGTGAGTAAATGAGGTAGTTGCAATTTTTACAAAATAAATATAGTTGTGTAAAACCTTCCGAACTGTATCGTGTTAGACCCTACAAAAGGAATAAACTTTGTTAGTTTCACTAGAGTGAAATTATAACGAAATATATTGCATATTGTTTGAATTTAGCTAAACTTAGGCTTACGCAATTACCTGCTGTATTTAAATATCACAATTGAATGGGAAAATAGGAGAAAAGTACAAAGTTCCTTTTCGTGACAGCTATATTTTTTACGCACTTAAATTCGTAACGTTTTCCATTGAATTTAGCTTGCTAATGTACGCCCAAAGCTAGTCACAGTTGTATTTTTACGGTTTTCTCTTGTAAATACCATTGGAGGGCGTGAATAACAGCTACGAAATAAAGTTAATACTTAAAATTTTGGCTAGGACAAGCATACATCACAGTTCCAGTCAAACACTAACTTTTGCTTTAAAATATTTAGAAATCCTCTATATACCGCCGGCTCAAAAGCGACATCTTTGAAACACCAGTGCACCTAGCGGCGGAAATGTTCCCTGTTCCAACCTCCCCCATAAGAAATATCGTTTTGTTCCTTACTTGAGTAGAAGAAATCTTAGCTCAACCTCTATTCCGAAGCCTGTTGATCATGAAAACAAGGAAACTGTCTTTTTTGGAGATATGAATTAACAGACACGCGTTGTGAAAAGTAAATGTAGGTAACTTTAACAAAACCAAAATTACCTTTCGATTCTTCAGTTTCTATACAGACTCTGATGTTGGAGATGAGATAATAAAACACGGGTTTTTAACGTTAAACTGATCATCAAAGCCAGACCAACCGGGACGATGTGGTGAACTCTCAAGTTTGAAGCACTCGGGGACCCTCAAACAACTTCCGATATCATGGCTCAGTGGAAATGATACCATCGCCAAGCTCGATGAGACACAGAAGCTTTCCAGTAAATTACACTGTAGTTCGCACAGTCTCTATGTTTCAAAGACTGGTGTAGATATTGTGCTCTGTTCGTTTTAACTTCCCAGTGGCATGTGCTTCTTGAATGTATACCAACCTAAGTTGCGAGCGCTCTCAAGAGCCATCTTGCCTGTTCGTCAGCTTGGCAGTGTAGTACTTTAAATGAACTGCACCTTTTTTATATGCTTGTTGTTAGGATAACTGAAGAATTGTAAGCCTACTCCTATATAAAAAAAAAAGAAACATCATTATTATGGCATAGCAATCTTCGGTGAAAAATTGCTGTTCCTCACTGTCCACTGCCTATAAAGTGGTACATAATTATTCTTGCATTTTCAGAGTTATTTCACGGTGTCATAAGACATTAACAGTTGAACATCATTATGTTGGCATTGCACGATAAAGAGAAGCTCTAATGCATTTTAATCTAATTTTACAAATCTTTGTTTCATAGTAATGAATAAATCAACAGCTCCAATTATGGGAGCTAAGAGGCCTTTCAGGACTTACCAGTTCTTCATTAGGACATGCTCCACGCTCGGGTGAAAACATAACATCCATGTTGTAGCGAGCTGACAGAAGGTCGGACTTCCTAAACTCAAAAAATTAATATAACTTTAAAAAAAACCTTTCAGAAACAATGTACCATGTGCAAATTCGGAAGCTCATAGACTAACAACTTTAATAAACATTTTTTACATTTTTCAGTGGTATTTTTTTATATGCCGATATCAATGAATTGGAATAATGTACTGTATAGTCAATGCTGTGACGTAACTGATGAAACTACGCGCCGGTGTATTTGTTTCTATCTTTGTCGAGAGTTTGCCTGAGCAACCTGTCGATAATTATTGACGAATGACGAGTTGTCAGTTTTTTTTTACTCTCTCTNTTTCTATCTTTGTCGAGAGTTTGCCTGAGCAACCTGTCGATAATTATTGACGAATGACGAGTTGTCAGTTTTTTTTACTCTCACTTATTATTGCTAAGAAGGCTGTTGGTTCTTATCTAGATATATTGTAACAAAAACCTAGTCTTTTTTTTAATCGCTTTGATTCTCTGCGTTAACAACAGTAGCTTTATTGGATTGTTTTGGTCGTTTAAATGGACTGTTTCCATTGCTAACCATAAGTAAAAAAATAGTGGCGGCAGGACACCACAAACCAATAATAACCACAGAACAAGATAGCAAAGAACTCGAAAACAACGGGATTACTAACAGTCATTAAAACTTCGACAACAGACAATAAGCAATCTGACAAAAATGCAAAATCTCCGTTACGTTATTACATTTCAAATCAATAAACTTTTAAAAGTTAGGAAATTACAATAAAAATGTTAAAACAACCCTCTGAAAAAATAGTATCACTAGTGGGAATCCGCAATATTTTTATATAGTTAGAGTACTGGGGTAATAATATCATAGTTCACTGTAAGGCTGAACTTCCAAATTCTATTTAGTCATATATTTACCGCTATTAAAATATTTGTTTCTGGTTATGTGTCTACATATTTTTTCAAATATACTTTCAAGTATTGACTTACAAATGTAATTTTGAAACATCCTGAAAATGTGATTCCATCATGGATGTGAAAACCGTGGCAGATGGTTTAAGTCAACTATTTTGGCCACCAATAAGCTACCTAAAAATACTGATGATTTCATGATTTGGGTTAAAGTGGAACCATGTGTGCGCATTGGCATTAGACTAATGAGCAAAATCAAATTCGGGTCATAACTTTAATGTAAAGTACGGGTATTTTTCGACGCATTTTACTCACTTCAATTCCTTCTGCATTTTAATTACAACACTGATAGACAATTGTGTCCAAGTTCCAGTAACATTTTAATTGCATTTTCTTTTAGCTACGTCGTTATTCAAAAGAGTAAATGAATTCCGTGTCAATTAAGATGGACTAATTGTNAAAAATACTGATGATTTCATGATTTGGGTTAAAGTGGAACCATGTGTGCGCATTGGCATTAGACTAATGAGCAAATTCAAATTCGGGTCATAACTTTAATGTAAAGTACGGGTATTTTTCGACGCATTTTACTCACTTCAATTCCTTCTGCATTTTAATTACAACACTGATAGACAATTGTGTCCAAGTTCCAGTAACATTTGAATTGCATTTTCTTTTAGCTACGTCGTTATTCAAAAGAGTAAATGAATTCCGTGTCAATTAAGATGGACTAATTGTNAATTGCATTTTCTTTTAGCTACGTCGTTATTCAAAAGAGTAAATGAATTCCGTGTCAATTAAGATGGACTAATTGTGACGGCCATAAATTATTTATAAATATTTCCAGGTCCACCTCTTAAACGCTTACGTTTCCGTAGCGGTAATATTTCAGTTCCCACTTCCGAAGTACTGCCGAGGAACACCATTCCGAGTCGAACCTTATAAGTACTTGGAGGCTAGAGTACGGGTTCTTGGAATATCTTGGTGTTTTCCCCCCTCTGGTGGACATGAATATTCAATTGATGAGGGGGAGAAGGAAGTGTGAGCACGGCTCGGGCGTTGAAGTCACCGAGGAGGATGAGGTGGTGGAGGAGGGTGTGGTAACACGCGCGCTCAGCTTCGGCAGACGTGTCGGGGAGGTGGGCGGCGCGATCAAAGGCCGATTGTGGGAACCAGCCGGTGTTTAATAACAGCTCGCCAGAGGATGGCCCGCACTTAAACGCTTCAAGGCTAGCTCACACGAGGTGGCTCTTCGGAGAGGTGCGTTAGTCTTGGCCGTCCGCTCCGTCCTCCTTGGCCCTCGTCACTATTGTCTATTCGCGGTTTCTTCACACTTTTTTAATCTTACCTTTCAAAAATCACNGTCCTCCTTGGCCCTCGTCACTATTGTCTATTCGCGGTTTCTTCACACTTTTTTAATCTTACCTTTCAAAAATCATCCCATGTGTACCGTGTTTGGTTGTTTACTAAATATCAGATGAATCACAGGAGTTTTATACTTGTTTTGACATAAAANCCCATGTGTACCGTGTTTGGTTGTTTACTAAATATCAGATGAATCACAGGATTTTTATACTTGTTTTGACATAAAACTGCCATATTTATAGTTTACTTGAAATTTTAATTATATTATCTTATAAGCTACAATATTTCCTTTATATATAATATAAAATAACAGGGAATAAATAGGTATGTTGGTGATGCTTAGTAAGTAATAGTTCTTATGCAAAATACTTTTACACTGAGTGCGGACGAATGCGGTGCGCTGTCCCTTTGGTGAAATTCTCTAGAATTCGTTAANTGCAAAATACTTTTACACTGAGTGCGGACGAATGCGGTGCGCTGTCCCTTTGGTGAAATTCTCTAGAATTCGTTAAACTTTATTAGCATGAGGCGAAGGAAGATCTCGGAAGTAGAAATTTAGCAGGGCTTCAGAAAAGTTGTAAGTAACCGCGAATGGACTATAACAGCGTCTATACACCTGCCGACATGTCGGCCCACCCGTCCAACCAACGCAATAAGTATATAGTGCGTAGGGTGGTTGTATGACTACCCCTTGGGCATACTTAAAATGTTGGCAGGTGGAGACCTCCCTGGGTTCGACTCCCTNTAGGGTGGTTGTATGACTACCCCTTGGGCATACTTAAAATGTTGGCAGGTGGAGACCTCCCTGGGTTCGACTCCCTTGACACAACATATTAAATCGTATTTATTATTTTCTCTATCTTCTTCGCCTGGACTGGTTATTAAATGTCGGCGATCAAGGCAGACACAATAAGCAACTATTGAAGTGTTATAAAGGCTGGAATACGTTCTCAAACAAGGCAACTGCAAGACAAGATGTTCCTTTGCACACTAGTTTCGCAAACTACTGCAACAATGATACTCCAGCTTTTTAAAGCCTCGAAACTACTTGGAGCATCTCGCACATTCACTTACGTGGTTCGGGAAGCTTGCTGTCCCAATCAACTTTCATGTCTCTATGTAGGGACGCGACAAGTTGGAATTGTGTAGAAGCATTAATGAGACAGAGAAGTTGTACTGGTGACAGTTCGTGATCCACCTGTGGCATGAGCACCGAGTCGGTGGTTCATATGGTTCTGAACCTGCTATATCAGTGTATTTCGTTCCCTTTAGCCTTTATTTCCATAACCGTTGTTTGCTCCAAGAGGCGAATGCTTTTACCATTTTGCCAGGCTCATCTAATCAATTGTTGCGAAATGAGATGTGAGATAAAGACATGGTAGGCTCAGCCAAGTGTAACAGAATACATCATGTTTATATGAGATATTCATTTTCAATATGTCAAACATGTTTGTGCCACATATATGATGGGAGGATGGAGTACGTGAAGAAGTGTTATCACGAAGGTAAGTGTCAACGTAACAGCTATAAGACAATAAAGGAGTCATTCGGTGAGACCTTCTGCAGACTGCCGTGTAAATAGTTGTTCCTGCCTTGAGAATCTGTAGTTGGCAGCAGTATTTAAGCAATTACTAGTTGTGGACATTGCACTTGGTGCCACACAGCAGACAATCGTGGTTGACAGCACTGTTACGTGGTATCCATTTGTCGCATGCAGGTTTAGGGATTAGGGAACGCCGTTGGCTCACATCCATCCCCCCCTCACACCACCCCCGCCTCGCGCACTTCGCTAGGCGCCTTCCAGATGGCACGTGGAACCAGGGCCAGTGGAAAATTTTCAGTACACGTGGAGCGGAAGCGTAGACCTTCCCCCCCTTCACCAACGGACACCTCTCGCCCGCCGCGAGATCTGTGGAGTACAGGGAATTCACGAGATATCAACCAAATAATCGGGCGTATTTCACCTAACTCAGAAAATATGCACCACGGAAGGATCGCTGACGACAGTAGGTATTACCCCTCCCCCCCCGCCTGAAACTTCAGAAATCAGGACACATGTGTTGGAAGGCTTTGTTCGGAGCTCTTCCACCTCACCACCTCGCACCTCCTTCCCACCCCTACAAGGCGCCACGTGCCGACAATTAAGACTGAGGGCTTGCAAGCATAAAAACCCAGTTTCGGGAGTGGAGGGGAATCAGTCGATTACTACCGCCCAGGTCAGTAAGTTGCTTATCACCGCGTCGGACAGTCAATTAGTTCAGATCGACCGCCGAGAGACGTCAGTTCGAGCAGAGAAGTCAGCCGCGCCATTTTGGCCGGGGGGAAATCGGACCCCCAGCCACACGTCGTTAGAACAGCACCACAGTGAGCTGACAGCAACTGCGGCCTTGCCAAGGCCAACCACACCGCCGGAGCTTGCCCACCATAGCTGACAGCACTCACCACTGAGTTAAAAATGACAATCACCGTCACAGAAGCCCCACTCAACCAAGAATTCGTCCAGTAAATCCGAGTAACCGAACTAGCACAGTACCGCACCTCTCAAGTGTTGATGTTGTGTATTTGTGAATATATACGAGACAATATATTCGTACTTCAAAATACAACAGTAATAGTCTACCTCATTACAATACCCACAACCTCCACGCACTTTATAGTCGGTGCCTGGGGGACATTAACTCTGACCATATAAGCCGCCATGTCTTCAACAGTGTACCAAAGCGAGATGAGTTAATTTCGCGCCCAACTGTGGGGCGTATTTCAAGTTAATTTACTACCCAACGTGAGGCCTAGATAAGCCTGCAGTAATATACCTCAAGTTCAATTAACCGCCTATCATGAGGCCCAGTATAACAGGAATAAACTCACGCGATCTGCGTCACATTTATGTAGGTGCATGACTGCAAACAGAACAAAAGGGACACGCCTTCCATCTTCTTCTCTCCTATACTAACTACCACTCATTTAGCAATGCGTGTGCTTTGCCACAAAGAAGATTAATTTGCAACTGGCGGCCAGTCTTACTACTTGAAGCCTTCCTAGCAATATTGTGAATATTTATGCCCTGTCAAAAGAAATGTGCTTGCTTGTTATTCTGTTTATACAACATTATGACTGGAGAAAATGAAGGACTTCTAGAACAGAATTAGATGTTCGCCACAAGTATATGAGTAAAAGGTGAGTATAATTCTAGCAGGTGAAGGAATTGAGTGGGAAATCATTCTTCCATGTGCATCACATTTTGGTAGCTTACGAGAGGCGGGTGTTCTCTCTTTTCAACATCGTTTGAGAATAGCCATAAGTTCAAATACAATATATGACAAACAGTTGTACACTGCACTAACTTTAACTGAGGCATGCGCTCTATAACACCTAACAACTTATGTTTATGACACTTTACAATCAATCAAGCATGAGGGCTGCCCATTTTCGGACAAGAGACCCCTTTATTACCATCACAAAGCAAAATTGGCCGTCATTTTGCAAGCACTTGCTTGTGCTGACAGTATGTACAACATAGAAATCAACTTTTCTCGGAAAGACAGATGTGACTAACATGACGGAATTGCAGTAACAGGCTGAATGAAGAACACGTGGTCTGTATATGTTGCTAGAATACTAAATTCTGATTATCAAGATAATAAACCTCCGCCAGCTTGGAAACTTCCTCTAGTGGGAACTTCATCCAGAGAAGATAAGTATTTTGAGGGACATCACAATTGCGACTGCAAAAGGAAAACCCACGAGTCAGGCTTGTCCTCTGCCATAGGAGTGGTATCATCAGTTTGAAGAAAATTGGCCTTACAAGTGGAGCAGGATGGAAGTTCGCGTCAACTACCGTATTCCAGCATCCTTGTCGTATCTGCAGGAGTAAAAAAGGAATTTTCCACTCCTGGTGATGATGAACGCGGGACCAGATTAATCTAGTTGGGATATCTCTGGTAATGATATGGGTCTCAGAAAGGAAACGGATGAGAGGGAAGGCTAGAAGCAAATCACACTAAATTTGGTTGCCGTGTAGCAGAATTATTAGCCAGTCGGTAGCACAATTTTGCTTTTCGTAGTGCAACTAATTGCCATAATAGTGAAATTAACTTCCATGGTTTTTCAGTAGACCAAAATAAAATTCGCTCTGTTCATGATAACAATTTCAATGGCACCTCAAGACAGTGAAATACGATTCCAACTTGCACAACATTGAACTCCGAAGCTGAAGTTTGAGTTAATCGCAATTCGTGGAATAATCCAATCGATATGATCAGAAACCACTGAGCAAGGAGAGCGTGTGCTCGAATATGATTGTACAGTACTTGTGAATATATAATTAGTTTGTAAGTTGTTGGTTTTTTTTTTTTTTTTTTTTTTTTTACCATTGCTTCGCGTGAGAAGTTCCGATATGTTCTTGCTCAGATATTTCTTAAATATTAATGGCTCCGTGCGATAATACTGCTTCCGCCAGAGTTAAGAGAGGTTACCGTCCGCGTTTAACAGTGAGGACTTCAGAACTGATGAAGTTTAAATAGGGTGAAGATGGAGCAGTGGTGGAACACAAGAGCGATGGAAACGAGAGGGCCCCGAAAAAAATCAGCTGGCTAACGTCAACGTCTACCACATTTCCCACATGCGAAAATCCGCGTGACCCCGCCGGGAATCTAAGTTCTTCTTGGTGGGAAGCGACCGCTGCTTCTTCCCACCCGAGGCAAAACAAAAATCTTGAGTGAAAGAAAGGGCGGCCCTGTAATGAGCGGGCACTATCGGAAGACTGGATACTCCGTCAATTTGTTTGCACTTAGCCATACAACCACCACCACCACTGCTACCACCACCAACACTACCACCACCGCCACCATCAACACTACCACCACCACCAACACTACCACCCCCACCAACACTACCACCGCCACCACTACCACTGTTACCACCACCACTGCTACTACCACTANGCCACCACTACCACTGTTACCACCACCACTGCTACTACCACTACCATTACCACCATTACCACCATTACCACTACCAACACCACTACCACCACTACCATCACCACCACCACTACCATCACCACCCTCACTACCATCACCACCACCGCTACCACCACCACTGCTACCACCACCACTGCTACCACCACCACTACCACCAACACCACTACTACCACCATCGCTACCACCACCACTACAATCACCACTGCTACCACCACCACTGCTACCACCACCACTGCTACCACCACCACTGCTACCATCCCCACTGATACCACCACCACTACCACTACCATCACTATCACTGCTACCACCACCACCACAGTAAGGCAACTAGTACCTAAAAGTACCATCGAAATTAGAAACTTGGAGATTACAACAACAGAAGAAGTCAAGTCTAGCCTAAAAAGAGATCTTGGAGACGCCTCTCTAGCACACTCCATACGACTCTCAAATACCNAGTCAAGTCTAGCCTAAAAAGAGATCTTGGAGACGCCTCTCTAGCACACTCCATACGACTCTCAAATACCCTACGTAGTCAGCTCATGGCGATAGTTGAACTTAATGAAGCTGATGGACAACAACTTATAGAAAATGGGCGTATAAAGATCGGCTGGATTTACTGCAGGGTTCGGCAACGAACTATCGTACAATGCTGTGTCAGGTGCGTCGGATCGAGCCACTTAGAAAAACTATGCCAGGGCCCCGATAGGCAAAATATATGCTTTAAGTGCAGTGATNGTGCGTCGGATCGAGCCACTTAGAAAAACTATGCCAGGGCCCCGATAGGCAAAATATATGCTTTAAGTGCAGTGATCCAGCACATAAAATGGCCTCATGCACTCAAACACCAAAGTGCTATCTTTGCGTAGACGATGGAAACAACTGGACACAAAACACGTTGCAGGCTCAGGAAAATGCCATGTTTTTCGCACTGCCCTTAACGAAGCTAAAGAATGACAGAAATGATGCGCTTCCTCCAGGGAAATCTGCAGAGAAGTCGATTAGCAACTGACTTAGTAACAAAAACTATATCTACCACCAAGGTAGACGTTACAATTATAAGTGAATAATATATAATTCAAGACGGACACGCATGGGCTACTGATGACACGAGAACCACCGCAATATGGATTGTAGACCCTAGTATAGATATCCTAGACAAAAGTGCAGGTGATGGCTTCATCTGGATTAAGACAAAACACTGATTTATAGTAAGCTGTTACTTTACGCCAAACGACAGCACCTATACTGTTCTCCACAAAGCAGAAAACCTCGAAGGTTGTTTACGATCCTTGAAGGGTATAAATATCGTAGCAGGAGATTTGAATGCCAAAGCAGCTGAATGGGGTATGGCTTTTACCGATACCAGAGGGAAAATATTTACAGAGATGGCGGCCAGATTGTCTCTCGAGGTCTTAAACGAAGGAACCTCAACCACCTTCAGGCGAGCGGGTTACAGAGAGACCATTATCGATGTGACCCTCTGCTCAGCAGACTTTGCCCAACAGATATCCATCTGGCATGTATCAGAGCACTTTACAGGTAGTGATCACCAACACGTTAATTTTGAAGTAATCTCCCATGAAATTACTCAAATAGACAAACGCCGTTTTCGCTGGAACGGAAGCAAACTGAACGAGAGAAAATTCATCGAAGCCATGCACGAACAACTAACGGGTAATAGCCTGGCTATCACTGACTCCCCAACTCGGGAAGAAGCAGAAGCCAGGGTAGCAAGAGTCAAGGACGCAATCACACATGCATGTGACGCGTCTATGTGAAGGAAAAAACCCCACGCAAAAAAAAAACCGTTTACTGGTGGAATTCAGACATTGCATCCCTCAGAGCTAAATGTCTTAANAAAAAACCCCACGCAAAAAAAAAACCGTTTACTGGTGGAATTCAGACATTGCATCCCTCAGAGCTAAATGTCTTAAGCAAAGAAGAATAGAACAGAGAGCGCATAAGAACAGGAGCGACCTCGAAACAGCAAGTGCATTTTATAAGGATGCCAAGAGACAGTTAAAACATGCCAATAAAAAGAGTAAATCCCAAAAATGGACAGAGCTATGTGAGGAAGTAAATAACGACCTNGACAGTTAAAACATGCCAATAAAAAGAGTAAATCCCAAAAATGGACAGAGCTATGTGAGGAAGTAAATAACGACCTGTGGGGCCTTGGATACCAGATAGTAACACGTAGTTTGGCGGACAACTCCCCAGTGGAGCAAAAGACAAAGTGACGATGAAAAATATCGTGGACACATTATTCCCCGACGATACACCGAGAAAATGTACAACGCACGGGCAAACTAAAAACCAGCCCCACTTATTCACAAGCCATAACAGCAGTATGCTTGATGAAAAATTGTAAAGGTTCAGCTCCAGGCGGGATTCCGATAGAGGCAATGAAGCTCGCGGCACAAATATGCACACAAGAATTTGCGGACATGTATAATACCTGCCTCAAAGCTGGCATTTTCTGCAAAAGATGAAAAAGACAAAGGCTCGTTCTGATTCGTAAACCGAATAAACTGGACGATGCGCCATTGTCCTTCCGGCCTCTGTGTATGGTAGACTTTGCCGGAAAAATATACGAGAAGCTTCTTAAGGTCAGAATCCTAGCAGACATTAAAGAACATGGAGACCTATCAAACAAACAACACGGGTTCAGGAAGGGATTCTCTACTATTAGTGCTATAAACGTGGTGGTAGCGTCGGGCCTTCAAACTGAAATGGGAAACCACAGATCGAGAAAGATGTGCATCCTAGCCACGTTTAATGATAAAAACGCCTTCAACTTGCTACGATGGACAGATGTAATGAAAGCATTGAGTAAGTTTAATGTATCAGACTATCTAACAGAGGTATGCGAAGATTATCTAGACGACAGAGTACTTATGTACACAACTCTAGATGGTCCCGCAGAAAAGACAGTGACGAAAGCAGCAGCTCAAGGATCTATTTTTGGCCCCGTTTGTTGGAACATGAGCTACAATTACATATTTGAAGTGGACATGCCTGAAGAATCATTTCTTGTAGGATACGCTGATGATATAGCCGCAGTTCTCTTAGTTAGAACAATAGAAGAATCTCAATATAAAATCAACTTAACCGTCAGACGTCTGAAGACTTGGTTAACTGATCACGGCTTAGAATTAGCAGAACATAAGACCAAAGTAGTCTTTTTAACCAAGAAACGAGTCGAAATACCCCACCTTATGTACGCCTGCTACACCGTGATCGAAATCAAGAAAGCAACCAAGTATTTGGGAGTGATCCTCGATCAGATGCTATCATACAACGAGTATATACAGCTGATAGCAACGAAGGCACGAAATGTTTTGTCCGAACTTATTCGACTAATGACGAACATAGGTGGACCTACGCCAGAAAAAGAAAACCCTTGACTAATGTGGCCCACTCGATAATGTTGTATGGTGCTGAGATATGGTCTAACGCACTTGAACGAGAATACAATCGCAAACTGCTAGGCTGCTCAATGAGAGTGATAAGCGCTTATAGAAAGTCTTCGGAGCCAGCAGCATTAGTTATTGTCGGATTGATCCCGATAAAGCTGTTTGCACAAGAGCGAAGCCGGATCTTTAAGAGAGCGGTGGAGGCAAACAAAAACGAAACCTGCCAGTAAGAAAGAAACCATACGATGAACCAATGGCAGATCACCTGGGACCATGGAAACAGAGGGAAGTGGACCAAAAAATTGATAACCAATTTAGACTGCTGGGTAAATAGAACACACGGAGTAGTAAACTATTATCTGACGCAGGTGTTAACCAGCCACGGTTGTTTTAACAAATACCTGCATCAAACGGGTAAACTACCAACAGACCGATGCTCTTACTGTACGGAAGTCGACGACGTTGAGCACACAGTGTTCACCTGCCGCAGATCGATACTAGAACGAAGTAAGCAGAAGCACAGCATGGAGAGACCTTCAGTGCTGATAGCCTGGTGACATTAATGCTCAAAAACGAGAAAAACTGGAGCATAGTATGCGCTTTCACAGAAAGCTTACTCAAAGAGAAAGAAGCGAACAAGATACGTGCACTCGGCGGATCACTTAGGGCATGGGTGTCCAACATAATTTTGCGGCGGGCCAGGTCAAGCATGTTTGTAACCATAGCGGGCCGAAAGAAATACCCAATAGCAAAGTGAGCTTTAAAATATTAATAAATGTAATATTTTGCCTTAAAAAATATAATACGAATATGGATAATTTATTAAAAAGAAAACCTTAGTTTTACAATGCTTACATTTAAATAAATCAAAACCAATCTAATGAGATACCTGACATTTTTTTTGTTTACTCAGGGCATCTATGTCAGCTGATATTTTAGATGTGGCTATGCGCAGAATGCCTGTAAGATGGATGTCTGATAATGATGATCTTGTTTTGGATTTGTTGTGTTTCATGCGGGAAAAAAGCTGTTCACAAGTATATGTACTACCAAATAAGGAAATTTGTTGAAGAGCTAATTTGGTCATGTTTGGGTATTGTTTTTGGTCAACATACTTTTTGTAAAATTCAACCAACCCATTCGGAAGACAACCATCGTATGCGGTTTTTAGAAGAGAATTGCTTTGTATTTCAATCAATTCCAACTGTAGGTTTAGCCTGGCGCTTTCAACTTCAACATCAAAGGGATTTTGGAAGACTTTCATGGTGGGCAGTTGTAATTTGAAGTCTGCGAATCTCTCATCAAACTCATTCCTCAACCTCTGCAGTAATGATGCGTACTTGCCTAACTCCAACGTCTCTTGGTTTCTTGAAGACAAGGTCTCCCAATGAGCCAACTGCTTTTGTTCCAGCTGTTTCTACAATAATAGGAGCTTCTTTGTGAAAGCTTGAACATGTTCATATAACTGCGTACATAGTTGATCTTTTCCTTGCAGTTTTAGATTAAGATCAGAGAGGTATTTAGTTATGTATACCAGGAAAGCCAGATCAGCCAACCACAGCTGATCAGTTAAAAAACTAAATTCTTGGTCTTTATTTTCAAGAAAAGTTTTTATTTCATCAAGCAACGAATAGAATCGCTTCAG
>NQII01004234.1:63490-75459 GCA_002778355.1 Clitarchus hookeri
CACCACCACTACCATCACCACCACCACTACCATCACCACCACCGTTACTATCACCACCACTACCATCACCACCATCACTACCATCGCTACCACCACTACCACCACCTCTACCACTACCACTACCACCGTTACTATCACCACCCCTACCACAACTACCGCCACTACCACCACTACCACCACTACCACCACTACCACCACTACCACCACCGCTCTCTTGCTGTTCCTGTATGTTGTGAAGCAATCATTCTACTGCCTTCTTTGTTATAAATATATATCTGATGTCCGTTAATTAGCCATGTTACGCCACTGGACTGTTATAGAATCCTGCTTCTTATCTTAACTGCGAACGTTTATGTGGTTACTAATGGTATTTTGTCTTCCCCGACGTAAACTCACCGAACTTTTCAGGTCGTTTTTTAACCTATGGCCACTGAAAGAAAGGTTTGGTTCAGCCAACAAAATACTTGTTTGTGAACGGCCAAACAAATGTGCAGTATTGATGCAACCAAATGTATTGTTATTTAGCATAACTGCATATGTTCTGACAGACACACTAACTGTCGTGCTTCCAGAAATGTTAGAAGTGAAGTACTATAAGCAGTTCCTTATCTTAACGTCGTATTAAGTTATATGTTCAGTTTGTGGGAACTGAATTTATTTAATACAGTTTATGTTCATTTTATGCGCATGTTGGTAATAACAAGCAAACTAACAACATTTTTTTGTTCCAAACAACTTTTTCAGTTACACTTTATCTGCGCATAGAGTTATCAGGTCCATGGTCNCTAACAACATTTTTTTGTTCCAAACAACTTTTTCAGTTACACTTTATCTGCGCATAGAGTTATCAGGTCCATGGTCGGTGAATACAAAAAGAGGTAGAAAAGTTAATCCTAACCAGTCCGGTGCCATACTAACCGAGTTACTACGCCAACGTTGATTTAAAGGGGAAAAAATATGTCGTTTTCAATTGTACGTCCTTTCTTTTAGTGTTTAGTTTAATTTGCACTGTGTTGATTACGTAAAAACGAAATAAAAAACGCACAAACTAAAATGAAATACTGAATGTTCATATTACCTAGNCTAACAACATTTTTTTGTTCCAAACAACTTTTTCAGTTACACTTTATCTGCGCATAGAGTTATCAGGTCCATGGTGGGTGAATACAAAAAGAGGTAGAAAAGTTAATCCTAACCAGTCCGGTGCCATACTAACCGAGTTACTACGCCAACGTTGATTTAAAGGGGAAAAAATATGTCGTTTTCAATTGTACGTCCTTTCTTTTAGTGTTTAGTTTAATTTTCACTGTGTTGATTACGTAAAAACGAAATAAAAAACGCACAAACTAAAATGAAATACTGAATGTTCATATTACCTAGNCACTGTGTTGATTACGTAAAAACGAAATAAAAAACGCACAAACTAAAATGAAATACTGAATGTTCATATTACCTAGTAAAATGGTATTATAAAAGACGAGACTCGTATTAAAATAATTATATTGTATAAGTTTTTTTTAGTTTATGCGTTATTATTTCGTTTGATACATCTTGTTTAACCGATCCATCAGTGAAAAAACAAATCGCTGAAAAATAGCGAATGAAATAGTTGATGGGAAAATGTCACGGAATCAATAAGCTAAGGAAAACTGGCTTTTTTTCACTAATTCATCAGTTAAATTGACTGAAGCTACTTTTGAATAAGTCACGTGCTGCTATCTGATTTAAACAGTGAAATTATCACTTATTCTGATTCAGAGTGTATTTCATTACAAAATCACTTGTTTTCTCGAAATTTAATTATTTTATTGCCACAAAATGTGTAGACTGGTCTATAAATACATTTGACAAAATTCAACATTTCTTTTGCTGGCAAAATTTTTTTGTTATAAAAATTAAAATCATGTACAGATTTTACTCACACTAGGCCAGCAAGTCACTGAATCTACTTTCCGATCCGACAATATCATACTGTGATAACTACCTAAAAGTAAGGATTCTCAGGGGAGGCGGTGGCTCGGACCCATCCCCCCCTCGCATACCCAACATCCAAAACCCAACACTCCCTACATTCACAACTGGTTCCAATATAACCTGCATGCATTTAGTACGCACAACTATTTTACAAGTACTTTCCACTAATCGGTTTGGTTACCGAAAATTTCATCAATTTCAAGTTATAGTCGAATTGATATTTTGTTTCTAGTGAATATGCATTTAGTTAGCTGTAATAGTCTGATATGTCGATTATTACAGATATTGTGGCGGTAACTAAATCAGCTGTGTTCAGAACTGGTATCTGGCTGGTGGGCTGTGCNAAATCAGCTGTGTTCAGAACTGGCATCTGTCTGGTGGGCTGTACGGTAATTGGGTCATTTGATTGCCTTTCTTTCAAAAATACGGCTCGAGAGTTCGTTCGTAATTTTCCTGACGATTAGGGCAATAACAGTGATTTTTGGAGCATTTATTGATGCCTATTAAAAAATATAAACAATCGCAATGAAACAAGTTCCGAGGGAATAAGAAAGTAAATCTATAAAATATTTTATATATTAAAAACTTATGTATTTAAAAAAACGTTATTGCTTTTTCACTAGTCACTTTGTAGCATTTGGGTGTAAAAGTTCCTGGTTTGAAATGCGGTCGTTATTTTATTACCATAGCCAAAAATTTATTTGCTCCAACCTAATCTTTCAAGTTTGTGGCAATGAAATAAGCTGAAAAAATAATATTGTTTAAGGAATCAAATTTCTGAATCCATAGCCCACCTAGATTGTTCATTTAGGTACAACAGCCATATTTTTGTATAGGTACCATCGAAATATAGCAACAGAACTGTTGGTTGGCGTCTTTTCTGTAATTGTATTTGCAAATTTGAATATACTTTCTATAGCAGAGCGTTCTCTTTCTTCTACGGAAAAGACAGTTCCGTCAACCGAACAACTTCAGCAATATCGGGGATTGTTCCCACAACATATAACTGTAATTAACTTATAGAACATTCTGTGACTGGTACCGAAATTTGGTTGCTGCTGCGCCGAAACCAATTACAGAACCGTTCTTATGTCACTCCTCTGCTGTATGAACAAGAAAATAATTTTGTTTCAGCAGCGATATAAACATCTCACAAAAAATTTGGAATATTCATAAAGAAAGCAAAAAATACATAAAAGGAAGCATTACAATCATGCGTTACCAACGGTACCGACACACTTTTCCAGTATCACAGACAAACAAACACTAAAGAACAACAACAGTAACGTAATGGAGTCTCTGACTAGGGAGGTTTTCTTTCTTCCCATTGCAGCTTAGTACCGTGTATGGCNACAGACAAACAAACACTAAAGAACAACAACAGTAACGTAATGGAGTCTCTGACTAGGGAGGTTTTCTTTCTTCCCACTGCAGCTTAGTACCGTGTATGGCCTCCATATGCATTGTACAGGTCCCTAACACGCCGTGGCATGCTTGCCATCAATGTGTTGATGTCATCTTCCGGAAGAAGGTCCCATTTCATGTGGGCAGCTCTTATGAGATCTGGAAGTGTTTCTGGAGGTTGTGGACGATTATAAACTGCTGTCATCAGCTTGTCCCAGGCATGTTCAATGCGTTAGTGCGCTCTCTGTTGATCACAAAAGAACTACATAACTCCTACCACCCGAACTGCCTTATCGCACAATATTCCAAACTTTTTGTGAGGGGTATATTTAATTGCCCCGTATACAAATATTTTGGTTGCGCCAAACAAATGTTTGTTTTATTGAACAAATATACATTTTCCTCGGTGCATCTTCGTCACGTCTGAAGCAGCGGGAGACAGCTATGCTTGGTCGACGCGCGCTGCCCACATCGAGCGCGTAAAAAACCATCTATATATAATATATAGTTTATTCTAATCTGTTTTAATCAAACCTTGGAAAAAACCATCACATATATGACGTGTGTGGTTGTTTTATAAATATGTCATGTATCACAAGTGTTTTGTACTTCTGTTAACATAAAATTATCTTGTTTTTGGTTAAACTGAAATTTAATTTATATTTTGTTCCTAAATTATAATATTTAAAATATTATTAATGTGAATAAAAACAGAAGTAAAAATTACGTGTGTTGGTTATGCTTAAGAAATAGTTATCATGGAAAAATATTTTTACCCTGAGAGCGCACAAATGCGGTGCGCTGTCCCTTTGGTGTAATTTTCTATACTTGCTTAATTTTAATTCTACTCAGGTCCGGAACAAAACGAGTTTTCTTATGGAAGAGTTTAGCACAGGAAAAATGCGCAGTGTTCCAAAGAGGTCACTTTCAATTACAATTTTAAATTACGCGAGTAACAAAAGATAAAGATGTTACTAAGTTACGCAGTTGTTTTTAATTTGATTTAAGATTATTGCAATTATTTAGTTTGTTTTCTTAACCTATAAAATAGAGAAAATCCGGTACACATGCGACACTAGCACTTGCCTAGTGGCAAAAAAATTTAGTTGCCAAACTAAAAGCATTGAGCTTCCGAACCTCAGTAGAATAAACCTTAACTTGGTTAAGATTAGTTAGCATGAGGCGGAGTAATAGCCCGAAAGTAGAACTTTAGCAAGGCTTCAGAAAAGTTGGCAGTAACCTCGAGCGGGCTATAGCTCCATTTCGGGCAGTGCCGTGGCGGGCCCGGGCACCTTGTTTGGCGGCCCGCCGCCCGAGGAATGCGTAATTAATGGCGTGTTTCGGTACTCTCCGTCCACCGCGGCGGCCCGCTCGCATGCGCGACGCGTAGCTATCTCGGAAGAGGACGAGAGAAAAAAACATTATACGTGGTAATAAATTTCTTGAGGGCGCGGAAGGGGGGGAGGGGCGATGTTACTCGAAGGAAATTATTGTATCGCGTGACGCACATAATTATATGGTGTTTAACGCTGTTCCGGAGAACAACGCTGACTTCGAAATCATCCGGGGCCTCAGCGTATACTACCAGCAAAAGCAACGCACGCGTGGCTTAAGCTTAAGTTATGACCACTTCTTTCCATTGCAACTAGATATACGGAAGATACAATTACTTCACTTTTTAAAATATTAGTGCCGGGGAATGACTTCTTGTTAGCTACTGTTGTGCATCATTGTTGAGGCCCTTCTCTATGAAACTTGGGATGTACGTAGAACATTTTTCTGGGTGATCTTTGGGGGAATGGTATGAAGTTAAATGCCGATAAAATGTATATTGAATTGATAATGCAAATGCCTGGAGTTTTATTTTTAATACTAATTCTTTCTCATGTTTGAGAGTCAAATGCTTTAAGACACCGTTGACGTATCGTGGAAGCTCTCAATTATAGTTTTATATTTGTCAGGAATAGTCGGCAGCTTGGTATTTAGCCGATTTCACTGTCACCAAGCCCAGTTCCAACATGGCGGAATGGAGGCTCGTTCGCTTTACTTATCGTAAACAGGTAGCATAATCACACATCCATGCTTCTTAAATGCTGTTCGCAACACAATAAATTTTACTTTACTGNATCGTAAACAGGTAGCATAATCACACATCCATGCTTCTTAAATGCTGTTCGCAACACAATAAATTTTACTTTACTGCTGTGAAAATCTTACGCAAGGGAAACGTAAGTATTACATCCCTATAAAACATAGTTATATGATACGTACGTAATATTTCTTATTTGTTTCGCACATATAGAGATGTTCGTGTCCTCAGGACGCGGACGTTCGTGTAGTTTTCTTCGTTTTGTTCTGTAAATAAGAGAGTTGAAAATTTTTGCGAAATCATTAGGACGTTTAAAAATATTTGAAGTTATTGTTATTACTGTACCACTGTTAATCTAAAGACAACTGAAAATACACAAAAAATATGACACCAGCAAATGTAAAAGTGGTTTCTCGTAAAGGGGGTCGCGGTNATCGTAAACAGGTAGCATAATCACACATCCATGCTTCTTAAATGCTGTTCGCAACACAATAAATTTTACTTTACTCCTGTGAAAATCTTACGCAAGGGAAACGTAAGTATTACATCCCTATAAAACATAGTTATATGATACGTACGTAATATTTCTTATTTGTTTCGCACATATAGAGATGTTCGTATCCTCAGGACGCGGACGTTCGTGTAGTTTTCTTCGTTTTGTTCTGTAAATAAGAGAGTTGAAAATTTTTGCGAAATCATTAGGACGTTTAAAAATATTTGAAGTTATTGTTATTACTGTACCACTGTTAATGTAAAGACAACTGAAAATACACAAAAAATATGACACCAGCAAATGTAAAAGTGGTTTCTCGTAAAGGGGGTCGCGGTAGTGTAGTGTTCAGACTATTCGCCTCCCACCTAAGCGAAGCGGGTTCGATTCCCGGCAGGGCGCTCTCGGATTTTTTTCATGTGGGAATCGTGCCAGATGGTCGGCGGGTCTTCTCGGGGATTTCCCGTTTCCACGCCTTTGCATTCCGACGCTGCTCCGTACTCACTTCACTTAACCCTCATTGACTCTCAAGACCACGATGCTAAAAGCCACCCAAATAAGAGCCACTCTACTCGTATAAAGGCTGAAAGAGTGATAACCACTCGTGTGTCTAGGAATAATGTAAAGTCTAGCTTATAAATCACAGAATCCACAGATGTTTCCAGTATGTAATTCATTTATCTTTCAATTCATTTACGCATTTACACTAGTAAGGGGTAATATTTTACATGATAAATTAAAATTTCTTGTCGTACTTCCACAAAAGCCTAAATTTTCATAAATTGTGAAATATTGGCTCTTCTTGCAATATAACAATGTATTAAAATACACGTGGCAACCAAACACAAAGTATAATGACACAATACAAAGGAATTTGTAAAAATAATTATGTTTTGGAAACCCTACCAATGCAGTCTTTAATTTTGTTATGTTACTTGTTGTACTGCATGGAAGAAAAGGAAACTAGAGTTACACTGCTCGCCATTAAAACTGCAACACCAAGAAGGACGCACATCAAGGACCCCAATTTGAGGTAATGCGTAGAGCAGGGTAGGACAATGACGTGATCAGTTATTTGACCGAGTGACGCGCCAATTGCGGCACTGATAAACTATATATAAGTAGAGGTTTCCGTTTTCGACCGCAGGAGAATCGTGACCCATCAGGACTGTGGATTAGGAAGCCAACTGCCCCCTAGCACATGGCAATTACGGACCGTAGAGCCACATCAAACACCGTCGCTTAGGATTTTAGGCATATGGCTCATTAATCTGTGTCTGCACGCACTTTGCGTAACCCTCTGCAGCATCAGGGCAACGTGTCCAGGCGCCCATTACTGTTGCTGTCCCTAACTGCTCACCACAGGCGACTGTGGCTGCAACGGTGCTTGTAATGTTGGGCCTGGAGAGACGAAGATGGCGTGTCATCGTCTTCTCGGACAAATCTCGCTTCTGTCTGCAGCACGACGATGGTCGTATCCGTGTCTGGCGGCACTGTGGTGCACGCCTGACTGAGTCCTGCGTAATGCACCATGACACCAGCCCAGCAGCTGGAGTTGTGTTGTGGGGTGCCACTGGGTCCCAGTCCCGCTCGCGCCCAGTCCACATTGCTACCACGCTGACCAGCAACCCTTACATCGTGGATGTTTTGGAGACTGTTGTCCCCTATCTTCAGAGCTAACCTGGGCCCTGCGCCAACAGGGCAACGTGCGACCGCATGTGGTACACATCGTCTGACGACGATTCCTGGATCACCACCATGTCACACTGCTTCCTTGGCCTCGCGTTCGCCGTATCTCCCGTCCATCGAAAACGTATGGTCCATGGTCGGGTGACGGCTGCCACAGGACATCTGCGGCCCCAGCTTTTGATGCGCATCGAAGCAGAATGTGCGGAGATACCTCAGACGGACATCCAGAGTCTCTTCGTCTCAATACCACGTCGTGTAGCGACGCTTATTGCCACCCGTGGTGGCGCCACACAGAACTGATTTTCCCATGCTCTCTACGTCATACGGAGCAGCAAGAGTAATCATATCACCTGTATATGTATGATAGGTAGAGACCCGGAAATTTCACTCTTTCATTTGAGGACAAACTACACTTCAAACACGTGTACATTTGACTTTCTGTCTCAATTGGATCGCAGTTTTTAAGGCACGCCCTGGACGAATTTGAACCAANCAGAACTGATTTTCCCATGCTCTCTACGTCATACGGAGCAGCAAGAGTAATCATATCACCTGTATATGTATGATACGTAGAGACCCGGAAATTTCACTCTTTCATTTGAGGACAAGCTACACTTAAAACACGTGTACATTTGACTTTCTGTCTCAATTGGATCGCAGTTTTTAAGGCACGCCCTGGACGAATTTGAACCAANAAACACGTGTACATTTGACTTTCTGTCTCAATTGGATCGCAGTTTTTAAGGCACGCCCTGGACGAATTTGAACCAATGACTGACCTGCAAGAGGACTGGGCCGGAATACCGTCCTACCTGGTCTGCGGAAACTAGGGCATCAGCCACTGTACATCTAACTGAGGCTCTAGTACATAAAGGATTGTGGAGTCTAACTTGTTGCCCAATGAATCCGCGAAATTTCCGAGTCTCTAATGATAGGTATTCTGTTGACTAAATATAATTGTGATAGCTTACGTCCTTCTTGGTGTTGCAATTTTAATTGAAAACAGGGTACGGACGTTGGGGTGATCATTAACTCGAATTTTTCTCACCATATTTCCAAAAATGTATCGTTCATATTCGTTTGTTCCTCCTGAGAAGAGTACTGTCGGTACAGATTGCTATCAAAGCCATCTTAGCCTCTTTGAAGTATTACAGGAAGATAAATTATATATTTTTTGTACGCTCATAGGCCTAAAGTGAACTAAGCTTATACCCAACTCACTTTGTTAGTGNAAGATAAATTATATATTTTTTGTACGCTCATAGGCCTAAAGTGAACTAAGCTTATACCCAACTCACTTTGTTAGTATTTCTGTGTTCACTGTTGGAAAGTAGGTACCCACCAGATAAAAAAATCATTCCCCAATTCCTCTCCCTCCTCCCTCCCGGCCGATATATGTATTCTAAACCATGTTATTTTGAAATATGGAAATACGAGTAAGGTGAATTAATTAATATGAGCCCTTCAAGTAATGTTAAAATAAAATACTGCATACTTATAATAAAGTATGTAAACAATGCAGTTGTGTTTAAAAATGTTTAGCATAGAGAGATATCCTTTTTTTTAAACATTTTCTTTCAGCTTCTCCCATTTCGACACCTACTCCAAAATTAACCTAAGATATACAGAATATAATAGCAAATTAATCAAAAAAAGCTTGTCCCGTAAAAAAAATCTTGCAGGTACACCAGTCAATTGCCTTTTCTCACATATGTATTCTGGCACATGCTTTGGATGAAATTACACCAATTTAAAACTTACGTAGTATTGATTTTGGTTTTGTTTGCAGGGGCTGCGTCTTCAGGTGGAAGAGGAGTCAGAAAACGAGACGACATGCACGATACGTGAGTAAAGCCTCGTCTCATATTTGTCCAATTTTACTTGTGGAACATTGAGAGTATCGCCGTTTTGAGCTGTAGCCATTAATAAATTCCTCATATAAGAATTGGGATAAATTAGTGTTTTGAAAGGGAGCCGTCCTTGCCAAGATGTAATATTTCAGCACTTAGCGATCGCTAAACTGATCTTCCCAGTTATCCATATCATATGTCTTAACTATTTAACGATATATTTTAAAACGCTTCAAGAAACTTACTTTTGACCGTTTGTGCAACTGAATTGATCGCATGTATACGAATATGTCTAAATGGCATCGGTGTTATCTAGTAGGATAGATTTTTTTATATACAGCGTGATGGAAAATACCAATGCTGATACGGATTTAAGAAGAAAGTCAAGATGAACATATTTTATCTCTAAATGTACTGGCATAAGCAGTTATTTCTTTCAAACTTTTACATTTGGTTTTACGACCACGTGAAAGCAACAATCTGGATAGCAGCNGGCATAAGCAGTTATTTCTTTCAAACTTTTACATTTGGTTTTACGACCACGTGAAAGCAACAATCTGGATAGCAGCCATAATTCAGTATATAATTTCACAGATAGAACCCGCTAAATTTTTCCTAGCAGTTTCTGCACGTGCACGTCTGCATCATATTCCAAGCGCTACCAAAACTGCCTANAACCCGCTAAATTTTTCCTAGCAGTTTCTGCACGTGCACGTCTGCATCATATTCCAAGCGCTACCAAAACTGCCTAGAAAAGAAAATTCTTGTATGAGACTTTGTATTGCTGAACAACAAAAATAGCTAACAGCCGCAGTATAGACACGGGGNGAAAAGAAAATTCTTGTATGAGACTTTGTATTGCTGAACAACAAAAATAGCTAACAGCCGCAGTATAGACACGGGGATAGTAACTCAGGTGCAAAAGATTTCTTCAGCCCAAAATTTACCAGATTTATAATTCCGAACATCTTCCTATCCTGGCCATAGTCTAGATTTTACCGCAAGATGGAAGCCAGTGTCACAAATAAATGTTTATCGTTTTCTGCACTTAAAAACTGTAAGTAAACTGTTGTAGTGACTGTCGTTTTTAAATTAATTGTAGCTTAAGATGAAAGAATATTTTAAAATTGTTTATCGACCGGCAATATTGAAGTACACTACATCAAATTGTACAATGCTTTTGGCATCATTGTCTGATCAGACACATTAGTTTTTTTTCCCGTTGCGTTTTGAATTGTAATGTTACGGCACGACAAATAACTACACAATAATTTATTTTACCTCCTTTATTTTCCGAGTTTGATTTCCAAATGCATGAATTTCGCGCACATTTACGTGTCATAAACTCTTAAGTGCTTAATTTAGCCGACAAGAGGAACTGCAGCATGAGAAAAGCGTAGATCAAAGACGAGGTAGACCGATTTTCCGTCTTCTGCACACTTCCCCTGCTTTGACACGGCCATCGAAAGTAACTGTCAGTCACACGGTCAACATTGATGAACGTGTTGGTTCACACTGGCATTTTCAATAGACCCACTTTTCCATATGATCAAAATATTTTGATTAGCTTGAATATGTTCCAGTTGCATTAAAACTGTGTCAGAAGAAGTGTACAAACCTCTCAAAGCAACCACTCTCATGAACAGTGTTCTAACCTCAAATTCTATCCACGTTGTTTTTATAGTAATGCTACTGGCAGGAAAACAGTTCAATGTTGGTATACTGGGAGCGGTTACTGCACGCGGGGATCAATTTTTAACAAAGAAGGTATTAAAGGAACGGTATTAAAGATGAAATATTTCAGATATTTGGTGGTGACAATTGAACTTCTGAACTTGAAAACAGCTTCCTTGAAATGGAACGGAATATGAATAGTAGTGTAATGAAATGTGTGTCACAAAGTCTTCCCACCCTGTTGCAAAGTGGCAGTGCAGCTGGCATGGGCTCTCTGCCTTATTTTCCCTGTAAGACTGGCAGGACTTCGGGAGCGAAGACGCGGCGCCACCCAGGCACAGCAGCAGCAGGAGAGACGGTACCACGAGTGTGCTCGAGACCGCGACCAGGGCAAGCGTTCGTGCACGAGGCGGCGCCCGCGGGAGCGCAGCTGGTCATGGACAGTAGTAGTAAAATGGCGATTCCCCGTTAAAGGATTGGGAGTGGGAACGAAGGTGCGAGCCGGCTGCCGTCTTGGGTGACGTCAGGTGGCCCCTTTTTCCCCTTTTTCCCACGGATTTTTCCTTTTTCCCTCAAAAACTGTCAAAATCACCAGAATTTCCCTCAAAACCAGCAAACTTTCCCGCAAAAAATGTGTTTTGCACAATGCGGCTGGCACTTGCACAATTTCCGCCAATAACACCACAATGTGGCTAATGACTCATTTTTGGTGATGGGGGGTTGAGGGGTTGAGAGTTTATTGCCGAGTCATGCAACTTCTCTCATTCCTTCCAGTCCCCCCCCCCCCCCCCCCCCCCCC
>NQII01004234.1:75492-155137 GCA_002778355.1 Clitarchus hookeri
TATATATATATATATATATATATATATATATATATATATAGTGACTCGTTATGGTATTATGCTCGTGATGTACTTACGTATAAGCCATTCCTTTATTGTTAATTACGTGACGGATTTTTCATGTACAGGGCGGTTTCATATATTTTACACTCGGTTTTCCCGACCTTCGCGTTAGGCTGACGGTGTTTATTTATACTACCGCGTGCATGTTTTAATGTAACCTGAGACTACGTATGTTTTGTTATCGGTGCCATTGTATACCCCTTTATTATTTTAATATATGGATGGTGTTAAGGGTAACCCGTGCTAAAGATGACTAAGGCCTCTGGGCTTTGTGTTGGACTGATGTTGTTCATTTATATTACTGTATATGTATTTTAACATTACCCACGACTATGTACATCATGCACGCAGCACATTTCTATATATCTTGATTTTTTTCACACATAGTTGTTTCTGGTATGTTACCCCTGCTAACGTTTATTTATGTATATATTTTCGCATTTATATATACAGCCTGGATGTCGGTGGGCCAAGGGTGGCTAACTGTTGCTGAAGGGGATCCGATTTGGTAGACAGCTACGGTAGCAGACGAAAAGGGCGGTGGTGGGTGCTTGTCGAGAGCATGCAGGCCGATGCGTACCTGTGTGCTATTTCAGACCCTACACTCCTACAGGCAATGGTAACTTTGCGACGCGCCTATATATATACCTTTATTTTCTTTACATACCTGCACGGTTGCTACATGTTCCCGAACTTCAAAGGTTTTAAAATGCTAACCAACTATCCTTATAACAGGACTTAAGGCCTACTTGTCCTTATCTCCTTGATTGCAGTCGGAAGTGATGTCTGTGATATGAATTTGGTGACTATACCTTCTGTGGGTGGGAACCGGCAGCCAACTATGCTTATACGACGGACTTATGTGTACTTGACCCTGCGAACCTTTTTGTCACCTATGATAGGGAATTTGGTGAATATAGCCTCGGTGGGTGGTAAATTATAGCCAACTATACTTATACGAGGGTTTGACACTAATATCCTGATCGTTGTCGGCGGCTATGTATATGTTATGAATTTTTTGACGACTATAGCTTCGGTGGACGGGAAATGACGGTCGACTATGTTTATAAGATGCCTTAAATGTTAATTGACCTAACCAACTTTTTGTTCATCAGAGGTGATTTTTATCATATGAATTTGGTGTCTATAGCTTCGGCCGGTGGGTAATGGTGTGCGACTATTCCTATAAGTTGACTTAGGGTGTGCTTGACTCTGCTGCCCAGCTCATCGTCGGGGGCGATGATTACGTTATGAATTTGACAACTGTATCATAAACTATGCTTATAGGTGACCTTAGGGTGTACTTGACTTTGCAGTCCTTTTCGTCTTGGGGGTGATACCTATGTTATGAATTTGGTGACTGTATCTTAAATGGTTCGGAAATTACATCAAAATATGCTTATAAGTGAGCTTATGGCATACTTTCCCTGCGGCCCTTTTCGTTGTCGGGGGTGATAACTATGTTACGAATTTGGTGCCTGTAAACGGTTCGGAAATTACAGCCACCTATGCTTATAAGTGCGCTTAGGACGTACTTAACGCCCGCATGGTGCGACACTAGACTAGCGTGCATGGGCAGGCTTCGCTCCGTGTTGCGCAGGTGGAATGACAGAGCACGAGACTCGTCCCGTTAGGACGTCAGGTGAAAGGAGATCAGAAGGAATATGAGAAAACCAAGGTGGCAGCAGACGACGGTCGTGGGGGAACATCCAAGATGGAAAGCTCGAAAAGCAAACAAGGGAAAGGGTAATAATAAAGGAGATCGGAAGGAACACGAGAAAAAAAAACCCCCAATGGATAGAAGGAAGGAGAGAGGGAGCATGAGAAATAAAATACAAGAGAGAAAATAAGGGAGACCAGAAGGAATATGAGGAAAAAAATACCTACGGAATGTATCAATCAAGATAAAGAGGTAGGAAGGAATGAGGGAGCATGAGAAATAAAAGACAGTAGAGAAAATACGATCAACCGGAAGGAACATTAGGAAACCCAAGGGATAAAGCAGGCGAGAGATAACGAGCGTNCATGAGAAATAAAAGACAGTAGAGAAAATACGATCAACCGGAAGGAACATTAGGAAACCCAAGGGATAAAGCAGGCGAGAGATAACGAGCGTGGGGGAGAGAGACTGGAAGGAATGAGAGAAGTTGCATGAAGGGAAATTAACTCGAACATTCTTCAGACAAGATGGGTGGTGCCAGCATGGCATGGCAGAGCGTGAATGTCAGGGTAACCCTTCAACCCCACAACTTCTCATTTCCAAAACGGAGTCATTAGCCATATTGTGGGGTCCTCGGCGGAAATTNGTAACCCTTCAACCCCACAACTTCTCATTTCCAAAACGGAGTCATTAGCCATATTGTGGGGTCCTCGGCGGAAATTGTGCAAGTGCCAGCCGCGTTGGACAATACACATTTTTGCGGGAAATTTTGCTAGTTTTTAAGGAAATTCGGGAAATTTGTGTGGAAATTGTGGCGAGTTTGTCTGTATTTGAAAGAAAAAAGTGGAATTCCGAGGGGAAATGAGGGAAAAAAAAAGTGCCGCGTGACGTCATCCAAGATGGCGGCCGGCTCGTCCCCTCTTCCCCATCCCCAATGCCCTGACGGGGAATCTCTATTATCCTACTACTGTGGACCACCCAGGTCGCCACACCACAGCCGCTATTAACAACGCTGCACGCAGCAATTACACCTCAACATGTTTACGGCTACCCTCGAGCTACCTGTAAACCCGTCCCTACAATCCATGGAAAACCATCCAGCACGATACCCATTTCAAACATTCAAGTATTCTATATGCATTTTCCTGATTTCATTTATCCTGGCTGAGTTTGGTTCTGTGCAACCAGAACCAACCATATTTTATATATCTGAGAGTTTTAAGTTGGCTGTACTGACTTCTTCCAATTTATGTTTCACATGTGTAATAAATGTTTTGGAGTGGAGTGGCTCTTAACATCGAGGTCCTGAGAGCCGACGATGGTGAAGTGAGGGGAGAATGGAGTAGCGCCGGAATGCAAGGGTGGGGTAAATGGGAAATCCGTCAGAAAACCCACCGACCACGGCATCGTCCGACACGATTCCCACTTGCAAAAATCCGGGAGTGGTCCGGCCGGGGATTGAACCCGGTTAGCCTTGGTGGGAGGCGAACAGTCTANTCCCACTTGCAAAAATCCGGGAGTGGTCCGGCCGGGGATTGAACCCGGTTAGCCTTGGTGGGAGGCGAACAGTCTAACCGCTCATCCACCGCGGCCCCCGTCACAATGTAAGTTGGCGCCCAAGCGAAATCGTTATTTTTTCAAGCAAAGTTATCGAGCATCGTAATCATAGGTACTCGCTTGAGCTACATTCAAAAAAAATTATTTTAATGGAGTAATAGGCTATACATTTTTTAGTTTTATAAATAATGGTGGTGTTATTATGCTGTTTCGTTATGTCTCTGATAATTGTTATTGCTTTGTTCCCTTAGAAAACGCTCGTATACACTTCACAGTACGAGTACCTAGTGTAGTACTAGGAGGACCTGGGATCAACCCAGACGGCAGTCCTAGGTTCATCATGTAGGTTATGTAGCGTGTCTCACCGTGGTGAAGTATTTGTTTTCGGTACGTTCCCGCATCGTTTTCCCTATCTTCATTCCACCTACTCACGCATTATATCGCCAACTCGTGAATTATTCGGGCTGAAATGTATAGAGGTTATGTTTGTTAACTCTCATTTATATTTATTTTCAAAAAAAATATCAGGCGGCGCCTTCGTTGCATCAGCGTTCATCCAGAAGTAGTAACAAAATTAAACAAACTAGCAACGGCAGTGAGTGCAAACAGGTTTCTTGCTCTATATAAAAACAGAAAAGTTGGAGTGGGGAGTAGGGGGGCATTGATTGGAGACACTGATGACTATGTTTGATTGTAGCTCAGATTTCACTTCGATGAAATTGTTTTCTTCACTGGGTAGAACACAGCAAGGAAATATTGTCACTGTTTTGTTAGTGTTTATGAAGATGACGCAAGAACTACAATCATACACTGTTTAAAATTTTATTTTTTATTTTACGGAATAGTCATAGTAAAAAATTCTTCAGATCTGTCCGTAAAATTACGGACACGTTGCTTCTTCAATAACGCACCTTTCGTAAATTTCACATAACTTTCCATGAATTCACAGAACCTTTGTGCAAATTTACAAGTTAGTTTTTCTGTACATCCAGTTAAAAAAAACATTTTAATATGATAAAATATTTTATACTGGGTAAAAATTTTAACCAGAATAAAAAGTTTAACTGTTTTTGACTATTGACACACCTACGTTAGCACAATGTATAACTTTTTTTTTTTTCAAAACTGTTACATAAAAAGTTTTGTCAGTTTTTAGTCATATTTGTGTGTTTTAAAGTTATTAACTGTTACAGATGCCTGATGCTATTTTTCGATTTCTGAAATAATAGTCTAAATGGCGTGGATATCACACTGCCGCAAAAATTATATTTTCCTGGTTACAGTTGCAAATAAAGCTTCGTGTAGACACCCGTCGCGTTGTTCGTTCCTGAAACGTGAAGCTACAAGAACTGCGGAAAGTTTCCGTATTTTGTGTTAACGGAGTTCAGCTCCGTTTTTCATCGTTACGGACTCCATTTTCGCATTAACTGCACATTTCCGTAAAACTTCCCGTCAACGCACTGACATTTTTTTTTTAGCATTGTATCAACGACACACATAGAATGCTAAGAAAATAATTTTAATATATTTATTGAAACAAACAATATGTATAGTCAATTCACGGTTACTTCCAAATTTTCTGAAGGCCTGCTAAAGTTATATTTCCACTATATTCATCCGCCTCATTCAAACAAAGTTTAATAAAGTCTAGTAAATTATACCAAAAGGACAACGCACTGCATTCGTGCACACTCATTTTAATAATATTTAGTATACGAACTATTTTTTACTAGGCACTGCCATCTCCCTGTTTTATTCACATCAGTTATAGAGGGAATATTAATATTTATGGATAAAATATAGGCAAAAGTGTAATTCAACCAAAAATAAGTTACTTTTATATTAACACGCATAATAAACGAGTGTGACATATTTAGAAACAGCCAAGCACGTAATACATGGAGTGTTTTTTCAAAGGTTTGCTTCAAAAGTGTGAAGTAACCGCGAATAGACTATACTGTGAATACTGTAACATATGAAAGAACACTTTGATTGCGACACAGTCAACTAGCTCCTCCACTGTCTGAAAAGAAGCCAGTAAATGACGTTTTACAATATAGTAAGTGCCCGGTGTTATTTAAGCCAGTAAGACGTTGGAAAGTATAAATATGGAGACAGGCGTGGTGAGCACAGCACATTTGGTCCTGGTTTGTAGGAATGCCAGAAATCATGTACCGACCTTAAACGGATACTGTTACTTCGAAGAATTTGTCAACTTTAGCCTTACAAAGAAACGGGTTAGCATAATAAATTTTTTTATCGTTATTTAGGGTATAACGCAGAGCTATAAAAAAACGCTGGCAGCCCAATAAAAAAATGGTTCTCAGGCGGGGTGAGAGAATGACAGTCACGTAGAGGGAATATCGGCTAGAGTACTCATGACAGCTGCGCAATATCTAGTCTCCGTGTTCTAACGTTGGACTGGATGATTACCAATAGCTCCATCAAAAACAATGTGGATAGGGTGTGAAGTTAGAGCACTGCTTATGTAAGTAAGTGTTTGAGATATTTGTACACTTCCGCTAACCTTGTTTTAGTGCAGTTAGAACGTATTCTAATTCCTGAAAATGCTTTATTTACATTAATGGGTTCGTCTGTTGAAACGTAAACAAACAAGTTCCGTCACTGATGGCCGTGAGAATTTGTAATGTTCGTGACTGACGGGAACGTCCCTGGAAGGAATTTTCTTTAGCTTGGCAGCTTTAGTTTTCACGGAACACGTGTTTGAGCATAGCATCACATACCTTACCTGAAAAATACCTGTGCCACCCCAAACCCACATCTCCAGAGTCAAAGGTTGCTCCCATCAGTTATATACTGTACTGATGATGGGTGAGACGAAAATCGGTCTACTGTACCTAACGTGACCATACGTCCCGTTTTGAACGGGACAGTCCCGTTTTTCAGCACTCTGTCCCGTTGTCCCCGATGAAAGCTTCGGGACACCCAAATGTCCCGTTTTTTATCAAGCTAGCAAAAATATTGATTTACTAATTATAAAAATCATTTCAAAATCGTAAATTTGCCATACAAATTGAAACGTCTGAATGCTGCTTTATCCGCGGTTGTCAAATGACTTATTTTTTTCCGTGACGCGTTAGCGGGCGGTGTGCCCCCCCACCCCCCTCCCGCCACGCAAGCGCGACTCAACGACGCACGCATTATTCGTCTATTGTTCTCCAGCGTAAGCGCACGAGTCTCTCTACTTATGCCTACTTACAAGCTCGATTTTCTGTGAATCGCGTAGCCTAAACGCTAATGTACGTTTAATGTTAACTTACAAACAAAATATCCGTATATAAAAAAATATACACTCTAGTCTCTTTCGGATGTCAGATGTGAAAAATGCCGTACTGAATTTAGTTTGGCACGAGGTGTCAGTGACATTGAGCAACATTTAAAATTTAAAAAAACCTGCCAGAAATTTTACTCCTACTTAAAATCATCGCCTAATATATATAAAAAAATTGTTCTTATGAAAAATATATAAAAAAAACATAACTAATATACATGTTTTTTTTTAAATCTACCTACTTGCAAATGAAAACTGACAAGTATCCCGTTTTGAGAAGGAAGAAAAATGGCCACGTTAAGAGTCATCTTTACATCTGCAGGCGTAGGTATGCAACACGTATTAACCCCATTTAATTTAAGGTTAATCTATTTTTGAGATTTTTTCGAAACCATATACGTCACCGCCTGCAATGCGGTATCAAATTAAAGGTATTTATCCAATAATTGTGCATATAACCAGTATATTGTAATATTCTAAGTGAGATTTTAATAAAAGCAAGATTTTGATAAAAAAAAAATATGACCACAAATGAACTGGACACTGTGTAGCTTAAATACCGGACCAAAATAGTATTTGGCTTTTCTATGCCGCATCTTCAATGTTTTCTGCGTCGAAATGTGTTATGATATTGTACCTGATGTGTAAGGTACTTCTGATAAATACAAAAAACTAAACTATTTTGTGATAACAAAATCGTGCAAGGAGATAGAAAACTTTTATCCTGGCCTCAAAGGCCATCTCTGCTCATTGTTAAAAGGACGCCCAGCAGGGGGTGACAGGAAAATTTACACCCAAGAGATTTTACCAGAGGGCTCGGGAAATCCGCAGTCTTCGTGCACTGCCTCTCGTTGAAAGATGAACGCTGTAAGAAATCGAACACCACAATACGACCGGGCTGCAATCGCAACCTAAGTTTGAATTTTTCAAAAATAATTTATTAATAATTATTATCGCATGGTTTTAGAGAACGTTTTAGAGACCAAGCTATAAATGAAACAGAATCACACAAGCGATAGCTTCACTCGTGTGAGGNTTTCTTATTTCCCACACGAGTGAAACTGTAAGTTATGCGACTGGTTTGTATAATTAATATGATTTTATTTCAGGCGGCAATTGTTGGTTACAAGAAGAAAAAGTTTTGTTCATTGGCGTACGAAATAAGTACTGCACTGTGTGTGATCAAGCACAGCAACAAAGGAAGGAACAGCCATTGCACACATGCTNAGCAACAAAGGAAGGAACAGCCATTGCACACATGCTACAAGAATTGGAGTCAAGAACAAAGTGCATCCAGTATGGAAGCTGACGTTATCGTAGAAGGCTTTTGCAGAAGTGAAAAAACGTATGGTTTGCGGTATAGAACTCTGATACCTGATGGTGATAGTAGTGTCTACAAAAAACTACTTGAAGCAAGACCGTACAGAAACTTAACTGTCGATAAACTGGAATGCCGAAATCACCTTTTGCATAATTACTGCAACAAGTCAAAAGTCTTCTTGACAAGTGGAAAAAATGGCCCATTTCATCTGAGGAAACAAATGAATGCCAAAAGATTACAGTTGCGTGGTGCTGTTGTAAAAGCTGCTGAACACAGAATGAACGAGGAGGTGGCTACGCACGAACGTATAGNAAAAATGGCCCATTTCATCTGAGGAAACAAATACATGCCAAAAGCTTACAGTTGCGTGGTGCTGTTGTAAAAGTTTCTGAACACAGAATGAACGAGGAGGTAGCTATGCATGAACGTATAGCGAATCTGCGAAATGACATCATAAATAGTGTTGTTCATGTTTTTGGCTACCATTAACGAAGTGCTTCATACTTCTGTGCCGGTGCAAAAGAAGATGAGAGAAATATTATTCCGCTTCATAATGAGCATGGNGCTGTTGTAAAAGTTGCTGAACACAGAATGAACGAGGAGGTAGCTATGCATGAACGTATAGCGAATCTGCGAAATTACATCATAAATAGTGTTGTTCATGTTTTTGGCTACCATCAACGAAGTACTTCATACTTCTGTGCCGGTGCAAAAGAAGATGAGAGAAATATTATTCCGCTTCTTAATGAGCATGGCCTGTACCAACAAATGAAATCTTTGGCAGGTAACTTGAGCAGGCATAGCCGCAGCTTACCTTACAACGTTAACAACAATTGCGTTGAGCATTACAACTCTGCAGTGGCGAAGAAGACGGGTGCCAAGCGCATCAACTACACGAAACGTGACTCTTATCAAGCGCGATGCGCCGCGGCGGTAGTAGCCTACAATTCTGAAGCTGTACACTATAAACTTAATAAAAAGGTATGTGGTAAAAGTTCAGGTACATTTACAAAAAGATTAGAAGCTCAAAGAAGACGGAAAGTGGATTTAGCTAGAATAAAGCGAAAGAATGTAGGTGGAAAGCCATCTCTAAAACCAAAGAAGCTGTTTTATGGTAAAAAAAGACATCGATTCTGATTATGGAGCTAAGGCACGAAAGCCAGATCTACCTGCAGATGATTTCAATGTTCTGTGTAATGAGCTACTGAAAAGCCTTCAAAAAAGGAACGAAGCTGTGCATGAAATTGAAATACAAACCAGGGATCTCCTGTATACTGGCCAGTGNGGAAAGTGGATTTAGCTAGAATAAAGCGAAAGAATGTAGGTGGAAAGCCATCTCTAAAACCAAAGAAGCTGTTTTTTGGTAAAAAAAAGACATTGATCCTGATTAAGGAGCTAAGGCACTAAAGCCAGATCTACCTGCAGATGATTTCAATGTTCTGTGTAATGAGCTACTGGAAAGCCTTCAAAAAAGCAACGAAGCTATGCATGAAATTGAAATACAAACCAGGGATCTCCTGTACACTGGCCAGTGGATAGAAGAAAGACGAAAACGACTAACAGCATCGAATTTTGGCGATGTTTAGAAAACTTTCATCAACCAGCTGTGAAATACGGGAAAGAAAATGAGCACAGAGCTATTGAAGCACTGGGAGAAGCTGCACACGTAAAAATTTCGAAATGTTGGTTTTTTGTTGATCCTGAATTACCGTATTTTAGTGCAACACCTGATGGCTTCATAGATGAAGATGGTNGAAATGTTGGTTTTTTGTTGATCCTGAATTACCGTATTTTAGTGCAACACCTGATGGCTTCATAGATGAAGATGGTATCGGGGAAGTCAAATGTCCGGCGTCCACACAATTGTTGAGCCCTGAATCTGCTGTTCTGCAACAGAAGGCGACGTTCTGGAAAGTTGGAAAAGATAAGAAAATTGCGGGGATAAACAAGTGTCATAAATATTATTATCAAGTTCAAGGCCAGCTGCATGTTACCCAAAGGTTGTACTGCTTGTTTGATTTGTGGACACCCAATCCACAATTTGTGTATTACGAAAGTATACCGCGGTATGACGATTTCTGGGCAAAAGAAATGATAAAAAAGTTAACTTCATTCTACATGGAATGTCTGTTACCAGAACTCGTGGACCCTCGACACACACGTTCAATGCCAATACGTAACCCGGAACGTATTTTGAACGAAAAAAGAAAAATAATAAAAGATCAACCGAAATCTGCTAAAAGAATTCGTCATAATTTATACAACAAAAACAAAGTGTAACACAGTTTGTCAAGGGACTATCACATCTACGGAAGGATAACATTTCTTAATACAAAATTTCTTGAAGACGTTTTGAGCAGGTACAGCTTGTATTAAATGCTTGTCACTGTGTGTATATTTAGATCATTTTAAAACAAGAATACGATCAAATCTTTTATAAGATTTCATGACAAAGTGACGATCTTAAAAAAATTATTGCCCGTAACAACAAACATTTTGAAGTACAGTAAGCACCGACGCAAAACCCACGATAAAATTGGCAGTGACATAGGGAAAGTAGTTCCAATTAGGAAATGTAGTTCGCCTTACTTCTGGCACTAAAATTTTCCATCCCTTCTGTTGAGCCATATTTCCTCAGTCGTACTGTCATGGCAGCGCAGCTATTTGCTTGTACCTAGCATTACTGTTACTGTATTCATTTTCAAGGCATTTGTTAAATACGGCATACACCATTTCCGTGGGAAGTTTGATACGTCGACAAATATTACTATGAGTATCACCAGGAGATAGAATTTTGTAACTTTCTACAGGAATAAAATGACGCACGTCACTTGAAAGCACTTATTGTTCGTAGTTATTAAAAATTGGTTGTTATTATGTGTTGTTGTTTAATATTAAATGTTTCTTTTTATGTACTGAGTAAATACAATGGACTTGTAAACATCTGATCTAAAAATATCTCAAGATGATGTTTATGTTGATGAGGCATAAGGATACGCAATGGAATGGCAGAATAAACTATGCAGGGCTTTAAAAAGCGCTGACTTTGCCGTGAACATCCTATGACAGGAAATAACACATCGTGGAAGAACGCCACGCACATGATCACTTAAGAGCAAGCCATTGCTCTTTTTACAGCTATTCAAAAATTTTAATGCTCTCCTTCAAACAACCTAAGGTAATTTTCAAAAATACTAGGCCAATGAAAAAAAAATTAGGACTACGTTGTCATAACTATCACTAGTAAGCAATAAGAAATTGTAGTTTTAAAAATGTGGTGTACCGTTTACCATTTTATATAGCCCATATGTATAACTTAAAATTTGATATATTGATATTTTGGTGACTTGTAATTATTAAATACTGCTGTGATTCCCTAAGTTTAAGTGTACAGTAGACACATCTCTATAAACGTACAAAAATTATATTTTTCTTGTTTTGGAAAAACATTTTTAGTGTATGTGTACATAATTAAGTATATGAATAGCCACATATTTAAAAAAATGTAAATCTGGTAACAGAAATTTGTCAAATGAATGCACGTATCATAATTTAAGTTCTATAATATGTAATCTGTAATTATGCAGGCCCAGTGTATTTTGCAATAAAGCTTCTTTAAAAAATTACAATATGCATGCAATAAACCTAAATAAATAAAGCCAAAAGCCATTAATCATAAGACTATGATTTTATTTTTCAAGTGCATATTTGACAACGTAAATTTGCACTGTTCTTGTATTTTGAAGGAGTATTGGAATATTGTGAATAAAAAAATAGAATTTGCTAAAACAAAAATTAGGTGAACCATTTTTGTTCTGTACTGCCAATGAAATAATTCTTTAAGTCACAAGTTTGTTGGGAATTTTTTCAGTTCATAAATATTCGAAAATGTTAACCCTGCATTTGCAATTCGATTGCATAATCATCCTTAATTTTAAATTATGCTTAATATTTTACCTTCAGTTTGTTGATCAATGACTGCTGCTTACAAAGAAAACTTCAGAGTTAATTGCTGATAGATGACGGCCTTAATTTAGTAATTATTACTTAATTGTATGAGGTATGACGTGATTTTACATAGACATTCATTCAAGCGATGTGTTGTCAGTGAACACTTGAAAGAGAGAAAAATTGTCGGAATCCCGAGATCTAAGTATGTGGCTAGGAAATAGTTGACCTGCCAACCCTCGTCAAACTGTTACTAATGCGTGCTGCCTCAGGTTGTCCCCGAGACCAAACGCACTTAGTGCTATAACAGCATAAGGGAGTCTGTCTTCTTAACCAGTCACTGATTTCTAAACACGCTAGCCAACAAGGTAAAGATGACTCTTAACTATACCTCAACTTCAGTGTATGCTCAGACAGAGCCGTGGCGTATAGGCAGCGCCTGCGTGGCGGACAACCCGCGCTACTGGCGCGCGTACCGTAGAAGGCGGGGGCAGGCGGCGACAGCGGCAGCCAGGCAGGTGTAGGTGTGGCGCGCCTTGAACAACCCGCAGGCCTTGGTCACTACCGAGGGGGCAAGGGGCAGGTTGCGCCGAACAAACCGCACCGTCACGCCGCCCAGTACGCCCTCTGGCGACCGCCTGTTCGGTACGCCACCTGCCGCCGGTCTGGCTGCCTGCTAGCGCCCCTGCAGCCAACGAATCAACAAATAGTGCGTGTAACTTCTGCGCTCTCAGAAGTTTTCAAAAACCAACATTTAACGACTATTTTGTCAATAGTTGTCAGAATACCTGTCAAAAATGATACTTCTGAAACGCTTTATCAACGCAACTATTAACACAAGCAAATGGGGCCGCGGTTGGACTAGCGGCTGGAGTGCTCAACTCCCACCAAAGTGAACCGGGTTCGATTCCTGGCTGGGCCACTCCCGGATTCTTGCGTGTGGGAATCGTGCCGGATGATGCTGCTGGTCGGCGGGTTTTCTCGGGGATCTCCAGTTTCCTCCAGCCTTGCATTCCGACACCGCTCCATACTCACCTCGCTTCGCCCTCAACGGCTCCCGAAAATCTCCACTCCGCTCACCATACAAACACATGCATTGATTAGACTTCCTGGGCCAAGTTTAGGTGCCATGAAGACGTATTTAACCATAGTACTATACTACGTTTTGCATTAAAGCACGGACCTGTAGATATAAACGTCACTTCACTTTTTGAGTTTATGAATTTAGCAGCACTGATGGTGAATCGTAAGCCACTGTTGAGGAGGATATGCGAAAAAAAAAAAAAATAGAAGAAAACAATCCACGTCAAAGCGCTAAAAGCAGACGTGGGAATTACGTCTACGGTTCGCTAATATTTGCATACTACGTTTCGTTGGCGTTGCATTCGGCATTTCCTGGCAAAAATGTATTTTAAAAATTCATAGCTATATATTTTTGAAGTACATTAGTGTGGCCTATTAAACACCGCTTTATAGTACTTCTTGATTTTTCCTATATAATAGGCTTATTGAGTACATTTTATATATTAATAATTTTTTGTTGCATTTCGAAAATTGTTGAGTTTAAATTACTATTAAAGTTACGTAAAGTCAGAATTTTTGTAGGCAACCGTTCTATTAAAAAAACGTATAAAAGCTCATGAAAGAGGAAAAAAAGAAGTATTTGGAAATTTAGGTATAATTTTCGCAATAGGAGCAATAGGATTATTACGGTTTGTAGTATGAGCTCATCATATATTTACAGTAGGAATAGACGTAGACACCCGAGCATATTTCACTTCAGCCACAATGTGGCATTATTAATAATAATTTTTTAAGCTTTATCCAGGAAACCATTCTCGTTCACTTGCTGATGTTTAAAATAATGTAATATGTCTCACTTCATATTTTTCTTGTGTCAAATTTAAAGAGAACTGCTTCAGTACATACTTGTAAATTTTTCCTTTTTTATATTGTTATATGTACATTTTAACTCACGTGACTAGCATAAGCGACTAATAGAAAAAAAATCAAACGAAATTCCTGTCTTATTATATTAGCGGGAAAATAGCGGCGAAAACATTTTCATTTACTAGTGACAGCGTTCGAAAAGCTGTTGCACAAAACCTCTGTCAGATTTCCTCGTCAAACTGCTCTAGAAAATGTCTGTCAAAGAAATTTGCGTGATTATGATATTACTTAAAAATCGCCGCGTTAGGCAATTATTTTGAAAGCTTTCAGGAACTTAAATATAACACAAAATATTCGGTGTTTTGCCTTGACGTGATGTATAATGGATTGGCCATGTCAGAATTATGATTGATATTGCGTTTGCCTGTCAGTCTTTCGAAGCCGCGATTGGCTGAGCACGTCTTATTTCTGACTTCACTAGGCGTTGCTAAACCTCGGATAGCGCATATGAATTGTTTTCATTTTCACTCAATAAACTTTCAGTATTCTATTTTCTGTCTCCAGTTCTAAGAAATCACAAAAGTGAAACTTCCATACATGATTTGTTCGACAGCTAAGTTACTGTGGTTTTGGCTACCAAATGAGTTTTTCTCTTAAAAAATATATTATCTCCTTTAGATAGGGATGGTAAGTTTTTTTCGGTACATATTATTATTTTCACAAATAATAAAACGCAGTGATGCTGGGTCACGAGCCAAAGCGGAAGGAAATTTCTTTCACAAGCTATTATGTACGGATAGTTTCCATACAATTTTAACTTTACCCTCCATAACACTTAGAGTAAAAGCAAAATTCTGATGAAATGAAAAATGTCCTGGGTATCAAAACATATACTGCATATTTGACAACAAAGTTAGGTTCAACATTAATGTAATTAGATACTTTAATGAAAATATTAAGCAAGAAATATTTATCATGTAGTTTGGTTTAATATGGTGGGGTTGGTTTTTAGTGCCTACTACAGGGGTAATTTTAAAATGTAAGTCATTAATAATTAATTTAATAATAGGCTAAAGCCACAGAAAAACTTTTCACGCCTGTCAACAAGTTTCGATTCATTGTTTCATTTGTTTTCTCAGAATTATTTTATGGCCAAAAATTTCGTCACAGGAATTTCAAAAAGTGGAACATATTTATCTTCATTATTACGTCCCGGTGTGGTAGATCTGCCGTCGCAGTTGTGCACTGGAAGACTGCAGGGCTGGTATTTAAGTATTTGTACGCGCGTGCAAGAGGAAAGTGGCTGCAATGTCAACCTCTGCGCGTATCTGTGAATTTATTTATTTTTACTCTGTTTTCTATATATCGACAGAAAAGGAGAGGTGCTAAATAAAGGACACATTTACTTAAAATATTCAGACTCACTTGGCAATTAACACAGTGAGGGAGGGGCGGATTTCTAGGTATCAAACCTGAGGCTCAGGCCTGTACAGGATCACGGTCTGATAATGCAACCGATATTTCTACCGAAATTAAATTAAAAGTAAAATAACCAAAGGGCAGACGGTAATCTCAAATTAATTATAGCTTGATAATTTAAAACAATAGTATTATAGAACACGACTATAGAAATATGTGTGTTGTTTTAATCGCTGGTTATTTAATTTCTTTTAAATGAGTCGAATGTACATATTATTGTATAATATAAATATTTCTTGTAAAGCAATCTGCAAAGATAATAATGCACTATAATTGAATAGCCCGGCGTGACTATCATTTCTTGCATCACTCTTTCTTCTTTCCTATGTTTGAAACAGGGGAGTCAAAAGTACATTTTGTAGAGGGGAGCTTGATAACCCGAAATCACTTAATACTCGAACAGAGCCATGTAACTACATGTGTCGTTTCATATATTTTTATGCTTTATAAATTAATAACTCAAGAAAAATAATTTTGCCTCAAATTCGTAGCCTACTCCATATCCTGGTATTCTTATTTCGTGCTCTTTCCCGATCAATATCCAATAATATCCTAAGAGGAAAAATATTTTTTTTCCCCCATATCATTGAATTCTATGTGCGTTAAAGGGGTTATATTTCTCGATTTAATTTATTTACCAAATGTTTGTAAGGAGAGTGAGTTCAATACTACAGAACGTACCTCTGCTGTTATGCCGAACCAATTGCCGACAAAGACCGTTACATTAGTCGTATCTACATAACATGAACTGCATACGAGAAGGAGGAAACGTGGACACCACTTGTTAGCGAGTTTCTCCTTTGATCCGCCGCGCCACCCGGCGGAGCGATCGAGCCGTGCATCCGCGCGCGTTTGACTCGCGAGCACATCCACACCGCCCACGGAAAGTTGGTACAGTAAAGCCCTTTTGAAAAGTTTTCTGTTTAAAAACTTTCCTGCTTAATACGCTTTAAAAATGTTGCACTTGTTCTATTACCAATGCATAATTTTACCCTTTCAATAAGTTTTCCTAATTAAAAAACATACGTGTTTCAATATTTTTTTACAAACTTTTGACAGGGATGTACTGTATATTAGGGGGATCTGTCCCCACCATCTTGGATTTTCACTATTGTTGCCATAAGTTTCTTTTAAGAATGTTAAATGAAATTTGTCTCACAACATGGCATACATAATAGTTTCTAAAACTTTATCAAACTATTACAACTCTACCACCTTCATTAATTTCTGACTAGTGACTGCCAGCAAAAAATAAGTAAGTTTTTCTTGCGGTCGGTTACAGAAATGACACTATAGGGGCGTTTACATTGACGTCGTGCTCGGCGAACACGACGTCACCCCTGACGCCACGGGAGGGATGCGCGCCGCACAGCGGGCTGTGGGAAAGCCTTGTGTGCTGTGCGTCAGGCGTGTGCCGGAGGATCGCTCTTGAGGCGATCCTCCAGGTAGCTGTGCGCACAGATGAGAGATGCCGACTGGGAAACCCTCGTTGGGAGTGGAAGGGATGCACAGTGGAAACAGCGCCCCGCACAGTCTGGGTTGTTTCCGTGCCCAACCAAATGGATGCATTTGCAGGACCTACCTGCTTTTGTTGCTACCTCAAATCAGTATATCTAATATGACGTTGTTCCAGCTAACCAAATGTTCGCTCTAAACAAAACATCAGTTTGAATATACACCGTGTAAAAAAGTGGCAGTTTNGAGGCGATCCTCCAGGTAGCTGTGCGCACAGATGAGAGATGCCGACTGGGAAACCCTCGTTGGGAGTGGAAGGGATGCGCAGTGGAAACAGCGCCCCGCACAGTCTGGGTTGTTTCCGTGCCCAACCAAATGGATGCATTTGCAGGACCTACCTGCTTTTGTTGCTACCTCAAATCAGTATATCTAATATGACATTGTTCCAGCTAACCAAATGTTCGCTCTAAACAAAACATCAGTTTGAATATACACCGTGTAAAAAAGTGGCAGTTTNTTGTTCCAGCTAACCAAATGTTCGCTCTAAACAAAACATCAGTTTGAATATACACCGTGTAAAAAAGTGGCAGTTTGTAACACCGGGGTTGTATAGGGAAGTGAAATCTGAGAAGGAAATATACGGGTAATTTTGTATTATGGCCAATTGTTTGTTCTCGGCAGCCCCATACATCTAGTGTATGATCGTTCGTTGGGCACCGCACCACCTATACAGTAGTGCTATCACGAAGGCAGTAAGTCGTGCATTGTGAAGTTCCACGTGTGGTACATCGTGTAACGACAGTACACGTTAACACACGCCACTTTAACAGTAGAAGTATAACAGCCGAACTAGTGGTTCACAGCGTTGTTAGACGGACGGGCGGGCGAGATTTACATCAGATGTTCAAAGTGTCCACCGTTCACATGCTGGCATGCGACCGCACGCTGCAGAATATTACCTACCACATTATTCAGCAGCTACTCATCAACTGTAGCAAGTGCAGAATGAAGTATTCCCACCACATCTACACGGTCATGCTCTAGATTTGTGGGGTCGCTGAGACCAAACGTGATTGGCCATAATGAATGACCCGTATATTCTCCTTCTTAGTGTTCGCTTCTTTGCGCAAGACAGGCGTTACAATTCGTCATTTTTTAACACAATGTATAATTACAAACATAAAATTGATAAAATTTAACATTATTTATTAGTTGACTACATACTTGTAAAAAATATATGCGATAGTGCTGAAACCACTATATTGGTGTTTAGCAGAGCGAATTTTTAGGAATACTTAATGCAGTTTAATGGAAAGTCTGCTGATATTTGTAGTAAATGCAGCTTGTTTCTTGGCCGAAATGTTGTTAGAATCAAAAAAATACACGTCAATAAAATTTATTTATCAACGACATATGTATGTTATTCTCAGCACATTAGTGATGTCTCCTACCAGGTGTCTCAAAGGCTTTGTGAAACAATTTGAGAAGTTACTAAAATATAAAATTAATAAATCGGTACCAAAAAAACAGAATAATGTATTGAAACCACTTTCGAAATTTTTTTTACGTGCTACGTGTACAAAGGAAGAAGAAAAAAAAATATATACATATATATGTATATATAAATTTTTGTCACTTTGGAATTTTTGCCTTGCGTATGTTTGACTTTTCAAACTTTATTGTATTCGTTTGGATGATTTCGCAGTAATTTCCTACTCAGAAACACTAAAAAANATGTTTGACTTTTCAAACTTTATTGTATTCGTTTGGATGATTTCGCAGTAATTTCCTACTCAGAAACACTAAAAAACAGGTTATTATGATTTTAATATTTTGTTTATATTTATCCTTAACGGGCATTTAGGGGCGTAACAAGTTATNAAAAAACAGGTTATTATGATTTTAATATTTTGTTTATATTTATCCTTAACGGGCATTTAGGGGCGTAACAAGTTATTGATAAGAATTATGTAATGAACGTTATATAAAAGAGGTTTATTTAACATTAAGGTTGTACAATATTATTTCAATATAAATGTGATTGAATATGTCCGGGGGGAGCTATACAAATATACTGAAATACTAAATAATATTATTTTATAAATATTTAACCAACCACGTTCTAAGTAAAGCCTAATTGGAGAGTCCCCACCTTGTTCGTGATTCCGGAGGCTGATTAAGATGGCACAAGTCGACGGCCGGACACACCCATCTTCAGTGGTCTTCTCGTTCCAATGGCCCGACGACAAAAGACACCGTCCACGGACTACACTGTCCTATATCGGCTGCGTTATCCCCGTTTAATGTCCGGGGGGGAGGGGGTTCTGTGGTTTGCGATTTCATAACTAATTTCAGCGATCACGGCTCGTGTTTTGGATAAATAAGTGAATGTGTGATCAGGCAGGCCGCTCAGCTAAGGGCCTGACCACAACTCGTAACATGGTGATAACTACGAAAAAAATACGATCGTGGCATTGTTATAAGCACTTTGCTTTACAAAACTACAGAGATTGTGTATAGAGGTAGGAAATATGTAAAATTTAAAACTTATAAAAGTATGCTAAGAAAAATGGACTTCATCCGCCATCTTCTAATTCTCCGTGTTCTCTTCTGCTGAATAAATTTGTTTTTAGCTACTTAAACAACATACGCTGCCGTCACGCCGGCACGTACTTCTGCCTCCCGACCCATGTCGTCGACTGGCTAGGATACGCGCCTGCACTGCCGAGCTGGGAGACACGCGTAGTCTGACCTGTAGTAGGAGAGGCCTGATCGTCTCGGGGGACCCACGAACACGTGACGTCACCTTGTTCGCGCGGACACGCACCAGTTGAGGAAAGGCAGCTTAACAACGGTAGTCTAGCAATACTTGTTTTAGAGCTTGTGCAAAGCGATGTCCCATGCCTTGTCGACATCCTAAATACAATTTAAAATCTGTAAAGCAAGTTACGGCGAAAATTTTGTAAATCCAAGATGGCACGGACTGGTTCCCCTTAAAACACCCATCCGCCTGGCGTCCCGTGGCCAGGCCTACATTTTTAATACGCAAGCCGCGTACATGTGCGGCACAGCACACCAGCAGTCTCGAAGTCTTGTCCATGTAAACACAGAATGGATATTAACACTCCACCGACAAACTTCGGCAGGTGATTCCTCATCAAAGTTGATTCCTCATCATAGTTCGGAAATATATACATGACATATAGCCTCAGTCTATTCCGAAGGGGTGAAAACCGCCCTTGGAAGTGTAGTTGAAGCAGAGGTTTTTTGCTAGTACCACAGCCAGAATGAACGATTAATGTCTGTGTTTCCGGGATACTGCATTATTAAACGACGAAGTACAGAGCATAAAATTATAGGCTCCATTATCAACCCCCATCCATGAAAATTGAGGGGTTGGCAGCACGTTTGTGCAAATAAAAATGTAACTATATTTTTCCCTGTGGATTTGTAATTTTCTGTAAATAGTGAACAACACGTGCGTCTTGTGCTTTAAGATAAATGCCACCGTTTTTGATAAATTGATTCATAATGTTCCAACAATGAATTTCAATGTCTGGTACATAGCAGCGCCTTTGATGTTGGTGAATGATGTTGCTGTTTTAAATGACACAATGTATTGTTGGAACACGTCGTGTGTCACGTATTATCCATACCTACAAGNTTATCGGCGGGGTCGACACGAATATCCGTACCTGGGAAACGTGGCAGACGTTACCATTGGTCAGTGGGTTTTTTTTCGGGGCACATTCACTTCGCCGCCATGTAATTTTGTCATTGCTTCATCTCCTACGGAGCCGCAGTGGTTGAGCGGTTAGCCTGCTCGCCTCCCACCAAGGCGATCCGAGCTCAATTCCCGGCCGAGTCACTCCGGATTTTCTCATGTGGGAATCGTGCCGGACGTTGCCGTTGGTAAGCGGGCCTTTTCGGGGATCTCACATTTACCCCGCCCCTTCACTCCGGCGCTGCTCCGCACTCACCTCAATCACCCTCATCGGCTCTCAAGACCTCGATGTTAAGAGCCGTCCAAATCTCTTCACTCACCTCACGTGGCCTTTATTGGCATGAATTAATTTCTCGANTCACTGCTCCTACCTGCATATATTTTAACTGGCGCATTGGGTGACATGCACAGAGTAAAGTTGGTAACGATGGAGGGAAAGTAGTTCCATACCTCAACGTCAAATATAAAGTGGTAAGTAATTATTTCTTTAGCTTTCTGTTTTTTTTTTTTTTTTTTTTTTTTTGTAATGCATCTCTCTGCCTCAGCTATTCTGACATGTGGAAGCCATGTTGTTTGTTGGTTGTGTTAGCTGTTTACATTACGAGGGACAGTTCAGTACTCTAAGCCAGTGACTACGTAGTTTTATGTACAGCCAACATTGCTTCAAAAATTATAACATTTTCTGTCACAGCGAAAATTGCTAAATTCAAAACGTGCATTTGCAGAAACTATTTTCAAATTTTTATAGTGACCTAATTTGTTCGATAGCATAATATATGTATACAGTTCAGTGTTTGGCACGGGGGCTAAATAATTTCAGTTAATATTTGGCCAGGTTCGTGAGGAATGGATGTGTTAATNTTTTTTTTTTTTTTTTTTTGTTTTTTTTAATGCATTTCTCTGCCTCAGCTATTCTGACATGTGGAAGCCATGTTGTTTGTTGGCTGCGTTAGCTGTTTACATTACGAGGGACAGTTCAGTACTCTAAGCCAGTGACTACGATGTTTTATGTACAGCCAACATTGCTTCAGAAATTATAACATTTTCTGTCACAGCGAAAATTGCTAAATTCAAAAGGTGCATTTGCAGAAACTATTTTCAAATTTTTATAGTGAACTAATTTGTTCGATAGCATAATATATGTATATAGTTCAGTGTTTGGCACGGGGGCTAAATAATTTCAGTTAATATTTGGCCAGGTTCGTGAGGAATGGATGTGTTAATTTAGTAAAAAATCTAAATTTCACTTACTTATTTATTTATACTGGCATACAAAAAATCTGTACAGCTGTGTTTACCACAATGTACTATTATACACCGCAGCACTCGTCCGGAGCACCTCGATGACTGCCCGCAGTCTCGCGGCCACACACCGCCTTCGCGCCGCCAGTAACCGCCGTCGCTCGCCGAGCCCACAGGAACACTCGCCAGTTGAACCGCCGTCCACACAGTCGCAACTACTTCCGTCTGCGCGGCAGAGAGCTGTGCTTATACCTGCGTCGCTGGTGAGCGTGCACTGTGTCGCTGCTGCGGCGTAACTTGAAGAACTGACTGCGACCACTGATAGGCACGCGCGTCCTGTACTCGGTGCGACACTGCGCTTGTCAGTGCGATGACCACATCACCTTGCAGTGCTTCGTTAAGGACATTTTAGAGAAGGTTCGTGACTGAAGGCGAGCACCGCTCGTTAGGGATAACTCACCACTGAATCCCGCCCCTGCTGCTTCGTGGCAGCTGCTCTCGTCAACGCGCGCACCTGTGTACTGAGAGCCTTCCTACCCACTATTTCCAGTCTGCTAAAAACTATCACTATTTATACAATCGCAGCGACAACACACTCTTCATTTGTTTTTTTTTTCTAAGATAATCAATAAATATCCTATGCAGCGGGCCGAAATTATTTAATTTTTCTATAAAATATTTTTTTCTTTAATGGAATTCTGAACTGCGGTGACACTCTTAACCGATATATTTATTATCAATCCAAGGTAGGAAGCCAATAATTTTTATTTTTTATTAAAGTAATTTTTTTATTAAAATAGTTTCTAGGGATGATGGGGGGCGAACATCCAACATGACATCGAGTCCTGGCTGTGGCGCCTACCAATATGGCGGATGGCACTGACCAACATGGCCACCAGCCGCGCATACCAAGATGACGGACGGATCCTGGATCCTATCACGGATCCTGTTGTGCCCGGAGACCTATACATAGACTACTCGCGTATATGTAAGAATTAGGCAATTTGTAAAATATTTACTTTTATAATAATTTCGCAGTTTCATTTTACCGGGATCATGAATAAAGTTATCTGGCCCGTGGCAATGTTAATTTCACTTATTGTGGAAGAATACGAAATGTGCAGATAAGTATATCTTAATCAGGGCTTTCTAAAGTGCTCAGTTTAGCGTGAACAGGTATTGTATGCCTACCACCAACTTGTAACAAGTATCTGTCATGAGTAAAAACTATAATTATAATACAAAAGTTCGATCTCTAATTTGAAAGAAAAAAATGAGACTCGGTTTGTCCAGAGATTTTGAAAGGTAAAGTTATATCTTAGGAATGAAGTTCACATATTTCAAGTACTGATTATTTTAATGATTCACGTTGTTTTATTTGACTCTTAAAGTTTATTAACCATGCACATGATTATTAAATTAGGATACAAATATCGTAAATTATCAAAACTGATCGTTTATAACTATTCTTGTTTGCATTATAGTGCATTACTTATTTCCAGCACAAGTCTGCCGTATATAAACCGTACTCCATATTTCTGAATATTTAGCCCAAAAAAATACAGCTATGACTTTGGAACGGTAACAGATTCGTGTTGTTTACAACAGAAATACTTATTTACCATTCTATGTAGCCACTAAATTGTGAGGCATGCGCTTAGAGATACCAGGGCGGCAAGGGAGGCTGAGACCTTCGCCTCTAGAATTAGAATGCCCTCTCACCGAAAGTGCACTAGTGTGCCAAGCTAACTTCAAAACCAAGTAAAACTTTTGAACTTTTGGTTTTGTATAATTCATAACATATGACTACAGCTAGCATTCAATCACGTATTTCAAACTTTTCCGTGGGCAGAAACTCCTTGATCTCTAAATTTCTTAAATCCCTGTGATCTCATGTTCCAAGTCTATTAGGTTTAACCCCCAATCTCAAGCCTCTCGAATTACAATAACAATAATAATAACGTCTTTATTAATGTTCCAGGTGAGGTGTTAACGCCTTTTCTTACAATGTACCACAGAATTTAAATATAGAGTACATACTGATTTATTTAGCATAACAGATATCAAGGCAATAAGAAGCTAATGCGCAGTTATTATGGACGTCTTTATCAGAGAAATATGAAAGCAACAACAATTAATCACTAAATGTAATGACTTTATGATACAGTTTTATTTTAGGCATGAACAAAGTAAACATATATAAACTGCAGAGATGCAAACTCTACAGCAGTTGTGAAAGTAGGACAGCCCTAACTCTTTTACAGAAAACCCTTTGTGTTTTATATTTCCCGAATTGTTTGTGACAGTACAGTGCATTCCTTCCATAAGCGTGACGCAGCCACAGTGACAGATAACTGCGACTTTCGCGGGCACCTCCTGGAAACCACACAGATGTACGTCCGTGGGCGAGCGTTGCGTGTGGATCCAGAGTACTTCAGATCGCAGAGGTGAAACAGCCGTTTATTCCGTGAACTGTACCCGCACACGCCAGCAACATGGCGTCACTGGCTAGCAACATGTCGGAACGCCGGTCACCAGTCAGCGTCTGGCAACTTACTGACCAGCCGGTGGCCCAGCCAATATACAAGCTTCCGCAGTAAGCAGTAGCCAATCAAGAGACACGATCCATTCGCATAGCCTCGCGTAGGTAATCAGCGTATGAGTACATTAACATCAAAAAACCGCCTCGACATTTCGTCTCTCTGTAGGTATAGGCTGTCCATGTTAAAGTGAGCCCTATTTGAAGCCCACTCATTCTGAATAATAGTCAATAAATATGTTTTATTGTAGCCTTAGACGTTAACTCTCTAGTCCGACGAAATATATGCACTGTATTTATTACTAACATGGCAATATTTATTTTTAAAAGTGGTGGAAGGTTAAAAAATTGCTGATAGGAAAAAAGTAACCAGGGCATCAAAAGTGCTCTCTTTACCCTTGAACAGCATATGCTTATTTATTCTGTGGTGTGGATACGGGCTGGCAGCGTTGATAAGTAGAGGGAAATTTCCCTTTTTGGGAGAAATTCAGGATATTTTTTTAAAGAAAGGGAGAAAGGGTAATTTTTCACGGTACTGCTTGAAATTCAGGGGAATTTTTAACACGTAGTAAGATGGCATATTAAATTATTGTTATAGGAATTTTTATTCCTCATATTATAACTGCAATTGTAGATAATCTGTATTTGCCTTATTCATTTATTAATGTGGAAGTTCAGGAAATTAAGAAAATCAAAATTGATAAAATGTGGAATGGAATTGGATCCGAAAAGATTTTACCGAAAAGCTGTGTTTTTCGTACATTACTGCTTTTTCAATGCTTTTATAATCATAATTCCTCATTCTATTGCTAAAATAGAACATATTTTCAGCTTTGTCACTGATGTTAAATGCAATAAGCGTAACCGATGCGGCACAAACATATTGAATTTTGTGTGTAATCCCAAACAGTTTTCTGTATAAACCAATTAAGAGTTTGGACTTCAGATTGCCTACCTCTCTGTATGTCATCCTATAAAACTGTTTAGAGTTCGTGGAACAATAACAAGAAGGAGGGAGACAAGGACAGCGATGAAGAAAATTAGTTTTTTTTACTATTAAAACTTCATATTTAATTTTTTTTTTAACAAACGCAGAGGTCGCGGTGGTGTAGTGGTTAGATTACTCAACTCCCACCTAGGCGAACCGGGTTATATTCCCAGTGGGGTCGCTCCCGTATTTTCGAATGTGATAATCGTGCCGGACGATGTCGCTGGTTTGCGGGTTTTCTCGGGATCTCCCGTTTTCCCAGCCCTCGAATTCCGGCCCTACTCCATATTCACCTCACTTTATCCTCATCGGCTCTCAACATCTCGATGTTAGAGCCTGCCAAATCTCTCACTACATTCCACTCGAACAAACATCAACTGTTAGTGATTGTGCCTTGCAGGTATAAGCTGTTCACGGTAAAGTGAGTACTTTTGAGGCCCTAGCTATTTTTTTCCTATCAGCAATTTTGTATCCATTAACCACCTTTTTAAATAAATATTGTCATGTAAATAATAATCATAGTGTGTATATTCCACCGCACTCGGAAGTAAATGTCTAAGGCTAAAATAAAATATATTTATTGACTATTATTCCAAATGAGGAGGCTTTAAAAAGTGCTCACTTTGCCCTGAATAGCTTATACATGCTTTAAGTACATAAATGTCTTTTTTTTGTAATATGAGGGATATTTTCTTCTCAAAAAAGGAAATTTTGAGGATAATAATAAAGAGAAATGTGTTGACCACCTGTTACCATCAATTCGGACGCAAGCGGCGGACGACAGAGGTACACGCAGTGTCTTGCTGACTCGGGGTTGGAGGGGGTGGGTGGGAGGTACACGAGGCTGGTGGCTAATGGAGGTTGCGGCGGTAAATCATGCCGGCCGGTTCCAGGTGAGGCGGCGGCCTCCCCCCGCGAGTCCAGCCAGTCATTACGTGGCCCCCCTGCCCCCTTCTCAACCAACCCTAATTCGAAAATAATTACCCCTCTCCTCCCTCTCTCTAAAAGGGGAGGGGGGATGCCGTCGCACACACCTGCACGGCCCGGTAGCGTCGCCGGCGAGGGACGATGTTGCCGGTTCTACCCCGGGTACATGTGTCCCCACAGGCGCCTGCCTGCCTGATGTTGGCGCCATAGACCTCTGGCCAGCCGCAGAAACCAAACACCAGTAAGGCTACCGCCCATCTAGCGCTCTTTTCCGTGTTTGAGGCTGTGAGGCGTAGGAGCGATAAGAGCTACACTGCCACGCACATCAAGTGCGTCGTCGCCGTTAAGCAGAAGGCTCTGAACTGGCGTGCAGTGTTCTAGTCACCCTGCGTGTATTTATGGGACCCTGTTACTTCATTGAATGAAAGTCTGCAAGAAGGTCCAGTTTAGCGCCCTTGAGTAAGTTTGTGTTTATCTGACGCGTATATTTTGAGATACAGTACTTTGAAAAAGCAGTTTTTATCCATTTTGGAGTGCTCTGAAATGGTTCTTATAATGCGAGTGACGTCTTGAAAGCACTTAACAGCTCTCGTCTGATATGTGTGTTCTTTTCATATAGCCTATCAGTACGCTGGACGTACGTTTAATGGTTTCGTAGAAAAACGAGTATTTCAAACACTCCACAGCGCATTTCAAGCATCAGGCAGGTGGGAGTCCTAAGTTTTACGCTAAATCTCTGTACATAACTACAAGATAACCAAATAAGTTCTTGCCGTATTTGATGTAGCATGGGAAGAAGTGATGACTGGTATGGAAATATGTGCATCACATACTGGGGAAGCAGTCGGGATGGGAGTGGGGACGTTGACCTTGGCCAACACAGGTACGTTGCGCACTCACAGCAGTCATAGTTCGAGCAGCGACGAAGAGAAATTGAGATGTCGATGGAGCTCGTTCCGGGTAGTCTGCTCTAAAACTTTAAGGTGGCAAATCTCTGTACATAACTACAAGATAACCAAATAAGTTCTTGCCGTATTTGATGTAGCATGGGAAGAAGTGATGACTGGTATGGAAATATGTGCATCACATACTGGGGAAGCAGTCGGGATGGGAGTGGGGACGTTGACCTTGGCCAACACAGGTACGTTGCGCACTCACAGCAGTCATAGTTCGAGCAGCGACGAAGAGAAATTGAGATGTCGATGGAGCTCGTTCCGGGTAGTCTGCTCTAAAACTTTAAGGTGGCAAATCTCTGTACATAACTACAAGATAACCAAATAAGTTCTTGCCGTATTTGATGTAGCATGGGAAGAAGTGATGACTGGTATGGAAATATGTGCATCACATACTGGGGAAGCAGTCGGGATGGGAGTGGGGACGTTGACCTTGGCCAACACAGGTACGTTGCGCACTCACAGCAGTCATAGTTCGAGCAGCGACGAAGAGAAATTGAGATGTCGATGGAGCTCGTTCCGGGTAGTCTGCTCTAAAACTTTAAGGTGGCTTGTTCGCAGTGACATATAAGTCGCCGAATAATTCAAGCCATTGGTAATAATGATGTGAATGAAAGCCCCGCCAGGCATTGGTTCCAGAAGTTCGGGTCGGGAAACCTGTCCCTTTGTGATGAGCCCCGAAGTGGGCGGTCGCAGATCCTGGATGACGAGGCGCTGAAGGCGGCCATTGAGACGGACAGCAGCCAAACATGGGGTGAACTTGCCGAACGCTTCCAAGTGTCTGATGATTTAGTCAGACTTCGCCTGCATCGCATAGGGAAGGCGTGCAAGTTGAGTAAGTATGTACTCCACACACTGTCGGAAGCCAACAAACAACGATGAATGCCAGTCTGTTTCTCGTTGCTTTCTCGGCGCCCCACCGCGACATACACATACTCGAGCGAGTGCTCACCGGTGACGGAAAGTGGGTCCTGTAAGACACTCCCAAGCGTGCCAGACATTGGCTGTCGCCACGGGGTCCTGTGCCTCACAATGCAAGACTACTGCTACACCCACGCCGAGTGGTGCACTACGACCTGCTCTACCAACAAGCCACACCATCACTGCGAACCTGTACTCGCAGCAGTTGGTAGGTGTGCAACATCACATAAGCAGAAGGAGCCACCACTGATTAATAGCAATGGTGTACTTCTTCAGACAATGCTAGGCCTTGTGTGGCGCGGGAGGCCAAAGATGTACGATACAGCGACTTCGCTGGGAGATAATGAGTCCTCCAAACAAACTAACTTCCCGGACCTTACGCCAACAGATATCACCACTTCCATTTCCTGGACTACCACCTTCGCGGCAAATCCTTCACAAATGAGGTAGATTTGCAGCAGGCACTCGCGTAATTCTTTGCCTCCAAAACCCCCGATTTATATCGCCAGGGTATTGTGTAGCTGGAGGCATGTTGGCAAAAGTTGCTGGATGCAGATGGAAATTACTTTGAGGAGTAACGGTTTGTGACATTTGCGGTATACCTTTTGTTTCTGACGATCTGGAAAGGCAAGCACTTATTTCGTTACGTTGTAAATAATAAAGACGTATAGCTATTCACGGTAAAGCGAGCACTTTTTGCAGCCTCTCATTTGGAATAATAGTCAATAAATATAATTTATTGTAGCCTTGGACGTTAACGTTTGAGAACGGTGAAATGTAAACACTGTGTTTATTACTTACCATGGCAATATTTATTTTTTTTAAATGTGGAAGAATAAAAAATGGCTGATAGAGAAAATGTAACTTGGGCCTCAGAAGTGCTCACTTTACCGTGAACAGCCTATACACTGTCATAGATTTCTAGTTACGTAGCCAGCGAATTAATAAAAATAATTCTACTTGACATTGCATTGAGAGTTTAATATGTAATTCCATGGCTACTGAAGTCAGTGTATGCTTTATACGCATAAGAGCACGAATCCGCATATTATAAACACGCACAATTTCATAAAATTCGCCACGGGTTTCACTTGAATAACGCATGAATAGATTGAGACAGTTCACGGCAATGTTAATCTTTTCTATAGCGGAATAATACAAACATTTGGCCAAAAAGTAGATCCTCAGCAGGGTTTTCAAAAGTGTTGACTTTCCCGTGAACATACTTTAATAATGCATACGCAAGATACTTAAAGTAGAAGTGTCTTTCGATGGAGCAATGCAGCCGATTATACAACATTCAAAACTCATTAAAAAGTATCACACGCACTACCAAAAGTGTCAGTAATGTACGATTTAAGTTAAATATGACAGAATAATGCATATGCTTTTCAACACTGTAAATGGTTTTTAATATAATGTAATTACGTAAATGTTTTTAATATCAGTTACTAAGAGTATATTTTTAATTCAAATTTTAAGCGTAGTTATATTATGTGTGCTTTAGATGAGTACATTGGACGCACGATTCGAAGTTTAAAGTGTATTTCAAACAGTGCAACGTAGTTAAAGGGCCTGGTAGACGGGTTCAGTTTCCTCGCAGTGCGACGTAATTAGGCACACGAACGACGACAGCGCGTGGCGGACTCTTCAGAAAAGTGCGTGGATGCAGAAGGCGTCGTAACTGCAGTTGTGAGACAGGAGCGGCAGCCTGCTCGCCAGCTTCACTGTCACTGGGATCTGGACCCCTCCCCTCCCTCTCTTTCTTTCCAGCGCAGCTCTGGACAGATGACCTGTGCGAGCTGGCTGTCGCCTCTAACCACAGCGTGCGGCAATCCTGTCCCACCTCCCTTCCTTCCTTTTTTTCAATCCAACTACAGTCACCTCTCTTCAACTGCGCTACACTTGATCCATCACACTTTCTGGTGTTCTTACTCCCCAGCCTCAATTGTCTGTGATAAAAATGTAACGCATCACTTAGAATTCGTCGGTGGAGTAGTGAAAGCTTCCATAAGTTAATCCCGATATTATGTAAACATCGGTTTGGCATGTGCATGTATAGGAATGTAATAAACATACTTCGGTGGAAATTTTGCAACGTGACTTTTTTAAATTATGGTGAATTTTAATTCATCTCTTCAACCCCGAACGGATTAAATTCGCGCCGGCTATGCTCGGAAGAGCAGCTAAATTTATAAATGGACCGTGTCAACTGCCAAATATTATTGAAAAAATTAATAAGGAAAGGACGAAATAAGCAAATAGCAACCGCACAGGACTACAAAAATCTAGGAAGCAGCAGAGATACTAACAGTCATTACAACGTCGATAGCAGATAGTAAGCAACCCCACAAAAATGCAAAATCAGTTAACAGAAAACAAACATAACAAAGAACAAGCAAAATGAAAAACTAGTCACAAATGTATAACGTCCTCCTCAATTAAAAATGGTTCAGTTATAAAAGTTAAAATAATGACTACAAAATGGCGACTGTAGTCAAAAAAATCAGAGAAAAGAAAACAACAATAAGTAGAAAGGATATGGATAATAATCAAGGAAAACTTCCTGATTGGTTTTAATTGTGCTTGTTGTCTGTTGTACTTGTTTTCTATTCACTATTTCGCATTTTTGTCAGAGTGCTTATTGTCCGCTGTTAATGTTTTATATGATTGTTAGAATCCCTGTAGCTTCCTATATGTTTATCTTTTCGTTCTGTGGTTGTATGTTTTTTCGTATTTAAAAATGTTTTGACGTATGTTTGGCTTTGAACACGTGCCATTTAAACTATCAAATTAATCTACTTCACGACTGCATTTATTAAACTTGAAGGTAGCTAACTACAGTCTCTCGTAAGGATATATAAAAAAATTGAATAGTTGTCAAAATATTTTTTATATTAGCCCATAGGTATGTTTTTAAAGGCATTAATAAAAAAGAAATAAAGGTTATATACAGTTCCACTCCCCCTCCCCTCACTCGGGTGAGCTATGTATATTGTTATAATTTTATTTATTTTCTATTGCTTATTTAAAGTTATGCTTCGATATACTTAGACAAGGGAAGGGTTATGTTAACTAAACTGAAGTTATTTATAAATACGGAACAGCGCTTTAATTGAATTATTCTAAGTTGCAATAAATATAAGCTTATAACGAGAAAGGTTTAAGACATTACGTATGAGCCACAACACAATATATGACGAACCTGAATGGTATCGTTAAGGGTTCAATGAGTTGAGTTAAGAGATTTGGGTGGCTCTTAAGAACGAGATCTTGAAAGTAGTTGACGGTGAAACGATATGAGAATGGAGCAGCGCCGGAATGCAAGGGCGCGGGAAACGGGAGATCCTACAGTAAACACGCCGGCCAGCGGCATCGTCCGGCACGATTCCCACTTCGACAATCCGGGAGTGACCCGGCTGGGGATTGAACACGGTTCGCCTTGGTGGGGGGCGAGCAGTCTAACCGCTCGGCCATTGCGGCCCCCGTAGACGGAATGTTTAGACGGGAAGCGACGAGCGGCACGCCAAGCTGCATCTTGAGGGCTTATATCGGCGTGGGTCCATACATAGAACCCGTACAAAGTGTTGCCAAGTGTTGTAGTTTCTTGGTTGCGTAATTATAGGCCTACCGAATACCATGCCGCCGGAAGGGTAAACCCGCTGGCGCCTCTGTGCTATGTTTTATAAACTATTTTTGCTGTAATATGTCTTGGATTCTTCGCCTGGCCTGGATAACGACGCTTCGCTGCAGTTATCTTGGCTTGTCCGCTTTTCCTGAATACGTAAAAAACAATATGGTGTGCTATTATGTAGGGGCTATTAGCCGAGTGGCTGTGGTTAATTAGGGTAACAGTGCCGACCATCGGAAGGGGTCCAGACAGCTTCCCTAGGATAGTTTATGCCACCCGTAACGCCGAGGGAAAATGGGAACTCAAAAATGAATGGTAACTCCTCGAATGCCACGTGCAGAACCCCAGAAAAACTTTCGAAAAACCAATGACCCTTCAGGTGCTTTGAGAACCTCCGAGTTCAATCACCACTAGGGCCACCAGACGGCGATAAGACTGCGCTACAATCGCAGTTAGAAATAAGAGTAGCAAATTGAAGAAACACTCACTTGCCTACGGGGACTGCTACAACACAGAATAAGGACGTGAGATGGCCTGTCGCAGTACTGGAAGGAGGTGTGACGGAAAACTCCGAAATTTAACATCCACGGAGGGTAGACGTCTGTCTATTTTGTTACAGCGCGTTGTATGCAGGCCAGTCATAAGTAGGTGGGAAACCAACCCGTGACAGTGTCCATTAAATAGGCCCAGTAGTGCATTTCCCGATTTCCTTTTATTTAAACGATGTGGGCATGGGCGCCATGTTGTATACTTCTTTGCATTTTACCACTATCACTGGTAAATCTCATCAAAATATTTCCCATCAATAAATAACTTTTTCCAAATGAAAATAAGCAAGAATAAGAACGTATGTATTACACTAAGTTAGCCAACACGTTATTCGAAAATATCAACAATCCACGAAAATATGTCTTTTTTAATGCTCGTTTGTGACTTGTCGCATGAGACCTTTGTTAGTGTGCACTTTTAGTCTCGCATAGTAACGCTACAGTTATTTTCTTACTGGGAAAATTCCTGCAATTTTAACTCAGACTATAGACGAACGGCCTAACTGATTCTTAAAGGTACACTTACTAATTTGGCTTCGTATTTCAACACATTTTCTATCAAGCACTATTAGTTCTCGAAGCAGCTTGAACTTCGTTGCAGAGTGATTGAAATACACGTTGTTCCACAAAACGATTGAACGTGCGTCCAATGTGTTGATCAACGAAAAGAACGCACACTTTGGACGAGGTCTGCTGAACGCTTTCAAGATGTCACGCACATTATGAACACCATTTCAAAGAACTCCAGCATAGTTTAAAAAAATAAAAAGTGTTTATCGGAGTACTGTATCTTAAAATATACACGCCGGGTGTATTAAAACTCAAGGGCCCAGCATTGAACTATGCCACAGACATTCCACCAACAAAATGATAGGGTCGTGGCTTAAAGTCCCATAGTCCCTTGCGTTTAATGACGATGGCGCACTTGATACGCATTACAGAGTGGTACTTATCGCCCCGGCGCTTGTCGACTTCAAACGCGGAAAATGGATTCAGTAAGGCAGGCCCCTTAAGCACATAAAAAGACGATCTAGTACAAATTTCTGCTGGTGGCCCTCTCATTGGCCAGAGCGAAAGGATGGCAGGTCAACAGCCCCGGCTTATACCGTTACTCAGCTGCGAGAAGACCACCGAGTTCTCTGCTTGTTTGGTCGCCTATTCTGTCCTTCGCCCTGCATTTGTGGGGTCCTTTATTATTCCTCCACTGTCAGTCAGGCTTTGCGATTGTGGTCTCCTGGGCGACAAGAGAATGGCCCCATCTGCCCACGACTTGCAGCAGACGTCCAAAGGCTTTGCACAGTAAAGTGAGCATTTTAAAATCAGCCTGCTAAATAACACTTCCGGTAACTACACACATGCTACAGTATGCACTGGCATTTTGGCTACCAGTTAAGTTGCCAGAGAATCAATAAAAATACTGCTATGACTTCACGTTGCATTGCGAATGTTTAAATATATGGCCACGGGCGTTAGTGTGCCTTGTTTTATACCCATCCAAGTACGAACGCGCATATTATAGTCCATTCACAGTTACTTCCAACTATTCTGAAGTCCTGCTAAATTTCTACTTTCACCTCATGCAAAAAAAGCTTAACCAAGTATAGAATATTACACCAAAGGGACAGCGCACCGCGTTCATGTGCACTCAATGTAGTTATATTTGCATAAGATCTATTTATTACTTGGTATTGCCAACCCACCCATTTTTTGTTTTGCTCATTTTAATTTCAAATTAAGTAGTATACATTATTGATAAAATATAAGTAAATCTTCAATTTATTCAAATATAAGGTAATTTTGTGTGAAAAAAGTATAAAACGCTATTGATACGTGACATATTTAGTAAACAACAAAGCACGTTATACATTGGGTGATTTTTTTAAAGGTTTGATTCAAAAAGTGTGAAGATACCACGAATATACTATAGTTGTAGACTGTTCACGGTTATTTTAGCACTTTTGAAATCAATCTTTGAAAAATCTCACTACCTGCCTGCGAAACTCGTACAGTAACTGGCATGCGTCCAGCAAAGTTGGTAACGACGGATGGAAAGTAATTCAATGTCTTAACGTTGAATTAAATTTGATGGGAAAACATTTATGAATACTGAAATTATTTCGTTTTATTTCTGTTTTTTATGCATATAACTATAAAAGTTATCAAATTAGTAAGATATTGACTTTCCTAATGATTGACTTGACCGATAAAACTTGACCGACGCATAAACAAAGTGTCCAGGCCCGAGTCAATGATAACGTATGTCAGAACGATACAAAATTATAATCAAAAGTAAACCCTGAGCAGGGCATTCAAAGGTGTTCAATCAACCGAAAGCAGTCTACATTACAAAATAGCTGCTAAACTACATCGAAGACCACCCCCCACAAACATGCATGCTACAATGTATAGAAATTATTAAATATTTTGCTGTAACTTTATTACCTATTACAACTTGTGTTCCCGTCAGATACGGTACTGCCACATTGGGCATTCAGATGCCCCATTTTCTACGCATCGGCCCAACGTGACATCATTTTCTCATTTGTTGATATTATCGGGATGCATTTTTCCTGAAAAAGTAATTGGCCTGTAAATGTTTTCCAACTATTCAGGTCGAGAAACTTAATATCGTGCGTTTTTATTTCTAGGCAAAAAAGGGGGAGGGAGGCTTTCCTTATGTTAACGTATTAAGCATAAAACTTAGTATGGGAGCATATTTTGTAAATTTGTAATTTGGCCGCCATTTTGAAAAATAGCAGCCAGTCTTTCCTATATAAGAATTCTTAAACAGTGTCATATACCTATGTGTTGATACCTGCCAAATGCTGAAGTTTGGAAGTAGGTATTGATTCTGCTCTGTGGCGTGAGGCGCCAGCATTTGATGCTAGCCCTCAGTGACAGGGCGTAGGAATACGTCGACACTGTTGTATCTAGGTCCAATTTACTAATAAATTACACTGTATTTGTGAGTTCACATAATCGAGTTTTATTGTTGCTTGAACAGGTTAACTGGTACATGAACTCACGAGACAAACTCCCCTCCCCTTTTTCTATGTAGGCTACGTATGGTTTGACGCCGCGATTGGCGTCGTGTGGGGGGCGGGGGGAAGATTCTTCACACTTGGTGTAGAACTACTTATCTGACACTGCTGCGCTGTCTTCCTCGGCTGGTGGTGGGGCGTCCCAACGCCTGCTCTCGGAACCCCTCCTCCCGGGTCCACTCAGCACTCTTCGTTTGACGAAGTCGGACTGGCTTTTCTCGGATTCTTCCCGCTGCATGTCCTGCTTGACGGCCTCCGACTGAGGTCCACGTCTTGATGCATTTGGCGAACTCGTTTTCTCTCGGCTCCCGGTACACCCTTCTCATTTGACGAAGTCTGACTGACTTTTCTCGGATTCTTCCCGCCGCACGTCCCGTTTGATGGCCTCCAACTGAGGTCGATGTCGTGATGCATTCTCGATCCTCGACTGACTCCGACTGACTGACTGACTGCTCGATCTGCGACTGACTGACTGACTCGTTCATCGCACTGGCTTCGTCCGGCTCCGACCCGGACGCCTCGCTTCAGGCCCCCCGACTCACTGGTTCGACGTCTCTCAACTGACTGACCCGTTGCTTCCCCCTTCACATGGTTTTGTAGCGTCCATCACCATATTCAACTTCCCCCGTATCTGCATGTGGTGCGGTGTGCTTGTCGTCCCCCAGGGTCATAAAACACGTGGCCGCTGCTCGTGTGGTCCGCAGCCGGCCTGGCGTCGTCCCTTGGTTCTGGCCTGGAAGTTTATTGTCCCGTTCTGCACGCATGTCCGCTAATAGCTCTAATGGTACAAGCCCTGGATAGATGCAGCTGGTGGTGGGATCTCGGTGTCCCTTGGGCAGCTGCAAAATGCAGCTGTGTCCGCGCCCTGGTGCCTTCCGTTGTCTCCGGATGTCGTCTGCACGTGCAGGAACAGTTGCACGTGCAGAAACCTTTGGTAGCGCGCCTTTGCAGCTGCGAGGCTCCTGGCGTCACTCTGCCGGCACGTCCACAAAACCATTAATCCTTATTGCGGTCGTCCGCCGGCGAGCTTCGCCAGAGCGTGTGTTCTGACGAATAAAATATAGGGACGCAGAATGCGTCAGTGTTACTTGTCATATTACATATAATTGTTTGCTGACTGCTCGAGGCTCTCTGAATGGGCCTTGTGCCTGATTGGCTATTCCAGGTTGCAAAAGATTCCCTATTGGCTGGGCAACCGGCCAGCGAGGTGATCAGGCGCTGATTAGCGAACGCCTTTCCGATATTCTTCTGTCCAGTGGCGCTATTTTTCTGGCATGTGCGGTATAAACGGCTGTTTCATGTCTGTATTCCGCAGTATTCTGTGGCGATGCGACGCTAACTCTTTAGTAAACTCGGCCAGCTGGGTTGTATTTTATAAAAGTAGCTCTCACTAGGGCGGTTTTTAAATACATAATGTCGAAGTCATGATGACGAATATAATGCACAACTTCATCGCCATATACATACACCATATTATTAAAGCATATGTTTTTTTTTAAGTGGGTGGGGTGTTATATCGAATACAAATGCTCTCCCTCTTGTGAAACCACATGACGTGGTCTGCGACACACAACACAGGAGCACAGCATTGGAAGTGGCTCTCGTGTTAACTAAGGGCGGCAAAGCCAGAGAACGTCAGAAGGTTACATAAAGTCTATCGAGTATCCTAAGTTCAGTTTTCGTGTACTAAGTTCTCCCAAGTTCTTGGTGTTGATGGGTCGTTGGCGAATCGCGCTTGTGGTACGGGCTTTCGAGAGCGCTCGTGGTGCTGTCGCGTGTCTAGATGACCAACAGCTAACGACTGCACGAAAGTGTGAGGACTGGATTGGTAGATGGCCTGAATATTTTGCCAACAGGAAGAATGTAGCAGGTAATCGACAATGCAATATAAAACTCTGTCTCAGTAGTAGAACGACAAAAATGTAGGCTACACAAGGACACACGACAAGATGCCTCTAGGGCCTATGCACATTTTGGTCCGCAAAACGCCTGTGTACGGCTTTCAGCGGTGATCTTATCATTTTACGATGTAATAGTAGAAACGTGATTCACGTCCCAGTGCTACTCAACAAATTTTGCACCTAAAATTTGTTATTCCTACTAACGATTGCAAAAATACGCATTTTAGCCATTTCCATTTCTGAAAATCGAGATCCTCGATTAATAAAACTGTAAATACTGCACAGCTTTTAAATAAAATTTGTTTTACCGACATGCTGTAGCCATCTGATGCCCTATGCAGAATGCCGATTGGATTATTACTATCCGTAGCCGTAACCCAGTGATAACATTCGTCTCGTCTAGTGACGTGGGATTAGAAAAAAAAATGCCAGTGGCTGAGATTACGCAAGCTACTAGCAACCGGACTGTAACAAAGTGGTTACCACAACACACAATTGTGGCAATCGATAAAATCTTGAGGGGCGTGTGCTTACACTTCATCGCCGCTGTAACGTATCTCATCTATTTTTTTTATTTTGTTGTTAGTTGTTGTGTTCTTCTTCCGAGAGCTACAGTTGCATGGCGATGCCTTTGTGGCTAGGCGTTAGTTTCTTCATATCTCAGCCGTGAAGCGAGGCGTTGCCAAACCGACACGTGAAACCAGCTGAAGACGTTTCTTGTGCAACACCAGCGCCGTCGCGGAGCCGCCGTGAAAGCTACGCGTGAACAGAGTGGCGACTAAGGTGCGATCTGCCGGCTCACGTCGGAGATACTGACAAGCTACAAGACTTAGGCTCGGCTTCGCCCATTTTGCAGAAATTCTTCGTTTCCGCGTCACAGTTTCGGATTCATTGTAATTACTGACAATGTAACTTACGATTATAGAAATTTTACATGTTACGAGTTGTTTGGTAATCTTATGCGTATTTTTAATTGTGTGTTTTCTGCAATTACTGACAATGTACGATTATAGAAATTTTGCATTTTACGAGTTGTTTAGTATTTTTGTGCGTAATTTTAATTGTAAGTTATCTGCTTGTTGTAAAAGTCGAGAACATATATTTATATTTTATCAATAAGTTTCTGCCATTTTGCAACCAGTAAATAGCACACAGTGAAAATTAGATAAAACGTGTAAAAAAATCAGTAATATAAATTTTCTATAAAGAAAAATTTTAATAATACCTCTAAAACTGCCATTATGACAAGAACGGCGAATTACTACAATGTTGAATTACTTGTTTCTAGCTTATTTCAGTTGTTTAGTGTAGTTGAGAGGTTTCGGCGGCTCTTAACATCGAGGTCTTGAGAGCCGATAAATGAGGTGAGAATGAAGCAGCGCCTAAATTCAAGGGAGGGGGAACGGGAGATACCCGAGAAAACTCGCCGACCAGCGCCATTGTTCGGCACGATTCTGACATGCGAAAACCCCTTGATTCGAACCTGGTTCACCTACGTGAGAAGCGAGTAGTCTGACCACTACACCACCGTGGCCCCTCAGTTGTTTATGGGGTACTTATTTCGAACCTACATCTATACCTCTCCGTTCTTGCAGTATTATACATTTCGCTGTAGAACAAACAAATTCTGAACTACTGTAAGTAATTATGACGTAATCAGTGCAGCGTTGTTTTTAAACTGTCATAGTTTCTTGCTGTCCAAAATTACCAATTACACGTGGATAAAATTTAGCGGCTACATTAGAAGGTAATTTTGAAGTGTGAACATGTTATAGTAAGAAATATTCAGTTATTTCACTGAAAATAGAACCTATGGCACATAAATGTAAAATTCATCATTGCGGGTGGGCCTAGCCTTGAGAGCCGCAGATGCCAAAACAAGCGCTCCAGACTTGTCTGGNGATGCCATTCAAAGGAATTGAACACACGATCACTCAAGTTTTCTTATACCAATGTTTGTTAAGGGGGAGAGATAGAAATAATTGTCGTGTCTCCAGGTTTTCTGACGTAAAATGTATTCAGCATGCATTTCTGGAATTTATTCTTTGACAAGGCATATTATATAACTGATATGATTAAATAATTGTAATAACATTCGGGTACCTCTATTTATTTACCACGTGAAATAAATGGGAATTAATTATTGACTACCTCCTGAGATACTGCAGAAGTGATAGAAGTCAAACGATGATTGTCTCTCAATTATAGTCTATTTAGATAATAATCTATTCCCTAAAAACTTATGTCTTCAAAAATATTATTTTTAACTTAATATATAAATTTAAAAAAAAATTCAAGATTGTGTCCAATAGTCCCTCTCAGTGATGCCTACGTAAGTGTGGTATTACTAACTTCCATTTTCCCACAGTTTCTTCTGCCAACAAACATGCTTACATAACGTATGAATGTGTATAAATACAGTATATATTTTTTTGTCTGGTAGGTTTAGTTGTGTCAAACAACAGCTACTCTGCTTGATGTTCTTTTGTGATATTTTAAGAAAAAGAAGGCAACTCTCAAAAAGAAGTTACCCAACTCGCGCTTAGTCATAATGTTTGAAGTAAGAAAACACTTATGTATTGGTCCCAAACAGCAATTCATTTGGACGATAAAACTTGCGTGCATCGGAATAATATATTAATTAAACATCGTGGGCCCAACATAAAAGATGAAACCACGGTCTTGCACATCCGCACGTGCATTGAGATCCTGGTTTCTTTTCTCCACTCTTGAGGAGCTTCAGTTATGCCAGCCGTCTGTGAGCTGCCTCGAAAAAAAATCATGCTTAGAGTACATACAGCATGAAGTCGTACCCAAACATAAGCAAGTTACGTGGTGCCTAATGTGTTCTAGGTAGATGTTGGTGTACCTAAACAAATTCCACAGAGTTTTTTTTCCCCAGAAAGTGCGACAATCCCCCGCAATGAAGCGGGCCCCCATCTGTCTGGGTCGAGAGCTTCCCTAACGCGGCTTTTCTAACGCACGACATCGAAGGTACTCTTCTCGGGTTAAGTTAGTTTCAGATACTTAGCTAGAAGATGGTTATTTGGAGACTTGCAGGGACATGACACTTCAAAATGATGGTACACGGCGTTACTGTGCCTTGCGCGTTAGGAATTATCTCAACAGAAATTTCCATGTAAAAAAATGGATTGGTCGTGATGGCGGACCCGTATCCTGGCCCCCAAGGATATTTCACTGAGTGATACCACAGATTCGAGTTTCATGTGTGCACGTGGGAAAATATTTTTTTTTGAAACTGCTTAACTGACGGGGAAAGCTCGTGGGAATGAAGCTCAAAGCCTTCGTGAGGTGACAGGACCAGACGTGTGCCCCACTGAGACGAGCGATGGCAAGGACCCTCGCTATCCCTACAAGTAATCACGTTTTAATTGGACGGCCGCCTTACTCCAGCTATGTTTATACTGTTCATGGTAAACTGTGCTTAATTTAAAGCCCTGCCTAATATATACCTGTATGCGCATTGTGTATTCTTCCACCACATGTAAAATTAACATGTGTCGGTCAAGTGAAACTTTGAAATTATTATAAATTGATATATCTTACAAATTTGCTAATTCTTACACTCAGTATAAGCATTAAAAAATCAACAGAAAACAAAAGAAATCTGTTTAGTACCGGTATACACTAATGTTTTATCTAACACTTTAAATTAGACGTTAAGGCAATGGAACCACTTTTCATCCGTTGTTACCAACTTCGCTGAGCACTTGCCAACCAGTGTAACCATGAAAATACACGCAGGTATAGGCTGTTCACGGTAAAGTGAGCCCTTTTGATACTCTGGTTACTTTTTCCTTTCAGCCATTTTTTATTCTTTAACTACCTTTTTTAAATACTGCCATGCAATTAATAAACGCAGTGTGTGTATTCCCCCGCACTCGGAAGTTAACGTCTAAGGGTAAAATAATGTTCCAATTTTCTCTCCAAGTCAGTGGGCTGAACCAGGTTCGTTGCGGGATGGAGTTCTTAATTAAATAAAAGAGTTAATTATAATTTCGTAATTTTATTTACAATAACTACAAACAAAATTCTCACCACTCAACGTCTCACAATAAATTGATATTACTTACTGTTTACAATTAATGACTTCATCAATCAATACAATTTAAAATTATCTGAAAGAAAATAAAGTAAATAAATAACTAAAAATCAGTCCCAATAGACAGTGTATCAAAACTTATTCAATTATTTTACAAATTATATGTCCACATTTGCCAGTTCCAATATTTACAATAAAGTCCGTCTCACATGTTATTCAGCCCCACCTCAGTTTAGTCCAGGTCCCATCAGTCCGTAATGTTCTAGAGTTCTCCGAGCGTCCTCGCGCACAGTAGCCTTCACTCGTCGGGTTCCACGCCCTCTCGTCCATTCACACCACAAACACATCTTCCGCCATCGTCTCACGATCTCCCGTCGTCGTACGTCCCTCATCGCACTTTACTTCGCCTCCACACTCAGCCAGATGGCCTCCACCAAAGACTGCCGGCCGTTGAACCGCTGCAATATTTACAGGGTCGTAGGCCATCGTCCAGAAATTTCCGTAAAGCCCACGTTGCGCCGAGGGTCCTAATTCCCAGAATATTCTTGTGCATCCTCTGCACTTATTGACTTCTCCAGCAGGGGGGTGAAGGAGGAACTGTGAAGCCAGCCAGCCAGATCTCGCCGCTGTCAATCATTCCCCGGTCGCCCCGGGTGAGGGGGTGGTGACGAGGCAGAGAGCGCGTCTTCACGGCGGAGGGGAGGGTCGAGGTGGGTTCCCCCCCACCAGAACCGTACCACGCATTACGGGATCTCGCGGCCTGTGCGAGCTACAGCGCGTAAAAATAAGATACATTTATTAGATATTATTCCAAATGAGAGGGCTTACTTTAACGTGATTAGTCTATAGTGGCAGTGACATTTTTCAAATGTTGATTTCAAAAGTTCTCCGTTTACTGTGATTATATAGTCACAGGACTGGCGCAAGGGTAGCGAGCCGCTGTCCAAACGTCCGTCGAACTAATTGAGCCCCGGCGTCGAGTTGCCCCACTACCGTTACAGATAATTAACATAGTTAACGATTCAGCACTGCTAATGTCGGCCACCGTTATTAATGAGTTGATTAAGACTATTGGCGTTTCGCTTGAGTTTATTTCCCCAAGGTCGGAAACATTGCGGCAGGCAGTTAACTATGCCAATCGACATTAAGTTTATTAAACGTTTACCACGAACCTGCTTATTTGACTTCACGTGCCGGTCGTTTTGTGCATACTGTTTACATAACGCAAAAGCAAAATGTTTTCACGCAAAGAACATAAATCAATATTTCAGCATTTGCAATATCTTCAGTAGTAAATTTAGTCACTAAAAATGTTATCTTAAATCTAAAATTTTGCGATAGAAGTATTTTGAATAAGGTACTTAACAGTCCAACAAGTATGTTGGTTTACTCGCTGGAATATCCTTTTAGGGCGTGACAGTTTTTGAATCAAAGTGGTGCTCGGATAACACATTTGAAGTAACCATAGATTATATTAAACCCGGAAACCTATGTGTTTAGATTTCTCAGCCACATATACCTAAATATTTTGCATTATAATGTTGCAGAGATGTTTGTTTATCTTTATTTTTACCTTACCAAAAAAATCGTGTAACCGTGATCTTAACCAAACCAGTGGTGAAGGGCTGAGGCACGCATTTAATAATTGCATTATAATTTACCTGAAGTGAAGATAGGAAACCCCAACGGGAAATTTCTTTCTTAAAGCAGACGATGGGAATCTAACGCGTAACGTTTTGAACAAGTTCTACGTGTTATTATAAAAGTGGCAGCAACTAGGTTAAAATGTGTACACCGATATTTTTGTTGTGATTTTAGCTGATTTTTTTTAAGTTACAATGATTTTTAATGATTTTTATTATTTAGAAAGATTTTAAGTTATTTTACGTGATTTTCTTGTGATTTTCAATAATTTTTAGGGATTTTTGAAGATTTGTTATGATTTTTAAAGATTTTCTTGCGATTGTCAAAGATTTTCTAGAGATTGTCAAATATCTTTGTAATTCCCAAAATATATTTTAGCGATTTAAATTTATTTTTTCTGAATTTCAAAGAATTATTTGTGATTTTCAAAGATTTTCTTGCGACTTTTGAAGAGATTTTACACCTACAAATATAATATTGACGACTCTACGATTTTTTGTAACTGTTGAACATTTATTTGTATATTAAGGTTCGTACCTTTCAAATATTTCTCAAATTTTAGAGAATTTGAATACATAACGAGTTCCTTAGATTTTAAATGATTTTTCATGAATTCGCTTGGGTTTTAAACGTCTTCCGAAAATTTTTGTTTTTATGGATTATATTTCGGTTTTCGTGATTTCCCATAATTCTGAATTCAATTTTTTTTATTGTTAAGGATTTGTGGGTTTCCTCCAACACTGTAATATATTAATAAATTTATTTTCACATATTAATAATTTGAAGAGTGGTAAAGTGGTATCATGATTTTCATGCTTTTTTTTTTTTTTAGGGCACGAAGCTGGTTAAGGGACTTTGGCATGTGAATGCGCCGGATCCCACTAACGAGTGCCGACTCTCAGAAGTGTTTGTTCACTTACTACTCCCAAAGTAAAATTTTTTTTTTTGTCGTTAAATATGTCGGACGGGTTCATGCCGGACAACTGTAGCTGTATTGTGAAAGAAACGGCTCCCTTTCCCTGGCCCATCTTGACCTCCGTTGCGATACACCGGAAGCAGCCCTTCTGTCGAGGATTGCCTGTGACTAATTTGTCGCTTTCACGCGGCGTCTTCAAAACGCTTGTTATATCCAGGGAAGCAGCAAAGTCCTATACTCAAGGGGGCTAGGTCAGAGGCCGTTTGCCCCTATAGTCGTGTGTTCATATTACCTTTGTTTCTACTGCACGACCAACTTGTAATTTAACTTCATCCGTTTTTATTTTATTATTTTTTTTATTTTATTAATCAACTTGCTCAAAATGTTGACAGCTGTCCACACATTAAGATAACTAAGATTTTCGTTTTTCCCAACATGATGAACTCAGTGACCACAGAATACAGTATTCCCACAGCTTTACTTCAAGTTGGTTCAATATATCGTTACGGGCATTCTTACCACTTTAGAATAGAAGATAGTACACCACTTTAGATTTTTAAATACCTAAAATGTTCTGTATACCTACACAGTCTCTCCGCCAAAGAAAACAAAAAACGCATGTGCTGCAGTCTTGAATGGTGACCTTCCCAAATGACACGTACTATTATCAGCAAGTAATTCCTGAACGATTAAATTTTTCCTACACTGCTAGATTATTAGACACGTCACTGGGTTACCGAAAAAATAAGCCTATAAAAATGCACATTTTTTATGTTTGCAAAAAATAAACCATATAAATACAAAATACGTAGAAGACGCTCTCCTCTTTTCTCGCATATTACCTAACCAAAATTTAAAATTAATTTACTCAATGTTATAAATTTTAATTTTTAGAGGAAATTTATGTGTATTGCAGAATATTTTTTTTATGTTTTGAACCTTGTTGTCCTCTGGCACCTTCCACTACCAACCGGGAAAGTCAAAGGGCTCCTGTCCCCCCTTCCATCCCTTTTTCGCCATTCCAGTTGTGGCTGCGGCCTAGGTTATATCGTTTGCGAAAATACTAACTAGAGCGATATTTTATTTCAGTTTTGTGTACTTTGTGGCTATTAACCAGTAAAAAAAATTAATATACATACTGAGAAGTGATAAATAACTTTCACACAAGTGTAACAACAAGGGAAGATAAGACATCAATACTGATTTCTCTCGAAATAAATACTATGTATAGCAATTAACTGGTAGGCTTATAATTTTCTCATATAAATTACAAAAATGCAATAATAATGGAAGCTATTACACCAATATTGTTTTCTCACTAAATAAATACCACGTATAACAGTTAACTTGTAATACTGTTCTCATATCAGCAAATATTTTCAACATGAAAATTAATTAAAAGTTATATACAAAGCAACATCACAGGTTAAGCAAAGAGCATGGTGTAGGTAGGTAGGGCTTAGCGTCTTGTCGGCAGCAAGTTCATTAAAGACGGAGCATATTTCTTAAGGAAGCACGGGATATGAAGGAATTGGACGTGTACACAGGAAAAAGTCTAATGTTGTGACAACAGTAATTTTTTTGTAATCTGTGAACGGTCAGTAACTAATGTTGCTATTAATGTAATATACTGCTAAGCTATTAATATTAATGTAGAATTAAGTTCTTTTGCAACAGCATTACCTCCTTACTGTTCTGTCAACATTAAGGTGGTGTGTCATATTGCGGCAAAACAAATTTTGTGTTGAATTGACGTTCATATTTGTGTTTAAAATTTTCATGTATTTTCTTTGCTTTAAAAATCATTCTGATGTAAAATAAATTTAGTACAATTATTTTGTCACAAAAAGAAAATTTATCAACAAAAAAGAATTACAATTAGGAGGGGAACCGTACCCGCGCTTTGAGTATTTGACATTCTCCACTTTACAGAACCTGACGTCCTTCCAACTGCTCTGTCTTTACATGTCTGACTGCATTTCATATTCTGTTTATTCAGTACAACTTAACGATAAACTGCACTTCTCTTTCGTTACGTGGAAATACTTCATGCTCTATAACTGTACGCACAATTGGCACACGTAAACTGCTTTGCAAGGCTTGAGAGCTGGTTTAACATACATTTAGTTCTCATGCTATGCTTTGGGATTTAAATATAGTGGTTTCGTTTTACGAGGTTATCACTGTTCAGTACTATCCGCCATTTTACAATGCCAAGTCAGTGTCAACTTTTATTGGATGGACATTTTTTTAATTACACAGTAACTCAAAATATTTTGTTCTTCCTGTCGTTTTTAGCGTATTAAATTTTTTGGTGACGGCAAAATTGCTTAGAGGCTTTATTAACGTTAACATTTCAAAAATATATTTCCATAGTAGTAATATAAGACTTTGCAAATGGTTATGTGTTAACTTTTTCTCATTATTAATTTTACTACATCATAAACGTTTAAAGAAATTACTCAATAGTAATTTTTTTGTTGCAAGAACATCACACTTTCTTCGTATAGCAAGAAAACATCCCAGCATTTGGCTGTAGTAATTTTGGGAAAACAATAAAGACCGATATCAGGAGGGCCGCACAGCAATTCGAACCCAAGTCCCCCTGAATACGAATCCGAAGGTTAACCAATGTTCCACCTCGTTTGGTGCGTGTGTGGAGTGTTCAGCATAGTTAAATTTTATTCTTATTGAAGCAAGATGCTTCCTAACCTTAAAGAAATGAATAAAGAAACACAGTAACTGTTGCTCTCTCCAAAACCAGTGGCATATTTGCTAGTGTACTGGCGGAGAAAAAAAAACTAATGTTGCAGTTTATTATCTGCTACATAGTATTGTAGTTTTACACCATTATTTGTAAAATTAGTTGAACAATGTATATCTTATTTTACTAATTTGTAAGATAAATTTACTTTGACGTAGAGTAAAAGAAACATGTAAAATTACACAGATGTCAGTGGAGACACTGCTGCCACACACACACAAACACCACTCACAAACGTATGCACATACATACATCAAGGCACACACACAGAGGCTGGAAGTTTATCACTAGAGGTAGTGAAATTTCGCGACAAGATTTCAAGACAAGTTATATTTCAAAACACTGTAGGGTCGTTTACCTATCTTGATTGGCTGAATTACTTTTTGACACGTGTTAACTGTCTGCACACGAATCACGTAGGAGCCCTGCCGATGTTGCCGAATTCTGAGTGGCCCGGTAAAATATGAAAACGCCTCCTCAAGCAGACAGCACCCAATGGCAATAGACAAACTGCTGTTGGGTGCTTAGAGTATTGAAGTCTACCATCTATTCACTAGCTCTCGTTATCACATAAGCGTTCGTTTCTTTCGCCAACCTCCGTAGCGTAGTTGGCTACACACCGACTTATGGCGCGAGGAATTTTGTGTGTATCTTGGGTAAGGCACCGGTGTCTTTGTGTTAGTCTTTAATTTTAAATGAATTACCACGAATATTCGACACTTCCTCTATTGGATGTTACATTGTTTGACACTGAAATCACATTCTGGCTGTACGTTTTCCAAGGCAATTTGTACCAGAGTAATAATAATAATAATAAATCCTATCTTTCCTTGGGAAGGTAGGCCAAAATGGAGGGGAACAAATGCTCCTTCTGTAATTCCTGTAGTTTTGCAACAGATTCTCGGGAAAGAGAACTCTTGTGTGGTATACAAAAATAGCGATTANATCCTATCTTTCCTTGGGAAGGTAGGCCAAAATGGAGGGGAACAAATGCACCTTCTGTAATTCCTGTAGTTTTGCAACAGATTCTCGGGAAAGAGAACTCTTGTGTGGTATACAAAAATAGCGATTAGTCTGCGGACTCTATTGAAAGGTTGCTGTTAGTACTAGTGAGCACCAGCCCTCAAACAGGTGCACCAGTGCATATGCACTTCCCAGAAGGCAGGGTGCCTAATGGTGCCCCCCCCCCTTTTTCCCACTCAGCCACCACTGGCGACAACACTTGAAGGAATATGGAAAGGGGGAGGGTGTGAGCAGACGACTCGCGGCAGTTCCCATGTAGTGCCTTCGGTGCATGTATCGTGCAGCATTTAACATCAGAATGTCAAAATTCGTTTTATTTCGCACCATCAGAACATGACACGTGTTTACGTCAACAGTTGCATTAATGTATATTTTGTAATACTTATTTGATGATTATCTTTATATTTCTGTTTTACACAACAATTTTTTTTTTTTCACGTTTATAATTTTGCGAAATTCTGTATACATGGTTTTGTTAGCTTAATAGACTGTCAATATGTTNTAATACTTATTTGATGATTATCTTTATATTTCTGTTTTACACAACAATTTTTTTTTTTCACGTTTATAATTTTGCGAAATTCTGTATACATGGTTTTGTTAGCTTAATAGACTGTCAATATGTTTTGCAATTTTTTAAATTTCTTTCGAATCTTATTTTTTGTTAATAATTTTAACCAGTTTATTTATAATCATGGCTAGTTTTAAGTTTTTTTCCGTTTCCAGTTTTCTGTAGAATATTTTAGATTTCTAACGATTTTCCAATATTTCCAGGGATATTCCGAGATGTTTTTGTGATTTACTGAGATTTTCTGCGATTTTAGGGATTCTTAGTTATTTTTGAGTGGTTTTTTTTTCCATCGTGCACACAGATTTTCTTAGGTTGTTGCCCCCTCAGTTATTATACAAGAACAAAACACCTCGTTCATGACTATATTTCCTCTAGCAATTTTTATTAAATGTAAGGATATTTGTGAACTGACCAAACATTTAAATGTAATATAGAAAGTTGTAACGTGGCACGCGCCCAGTTACAGCCGGCTTTAAGTTGCCGACTACCACTCGACTAGCTCAAGACGGAGTAACACGAGACCCTTTAAAATGGACGCCAATTAAATAAGAAATAAAGTCAAGTTCCAGTTTTGTTTTGTTCCATACTTTTATTTATCAGTTCAAGTGGCACAATTCACATACGAAGTTCAGGTATGCAGAGTACGAACCGTTCACAGATAAATAGACACGTGCAGGACAGAGCCACAGTCGTTACCGAATTATTTCAATTCTTCAAAACTTGCCCGAAGAAATAACCAATGCAGCGACCTCCCACACCAGCGGAGAAATAATCTAGCAAGGTCTAGTTTGCTGGTATGGGGGTTAGCGCTAAGCCCGACGCAGCCTATGCGAGCACTAGTTGACGACTGCTTCAAACGACTGACTTGATTCAACTGACTTGAGACGACTGACTTAGACAACCGCTCGGTATCATCTGTTGGAAGGCGACAGGCACACGTGTATTTCTGCTGTCTATCATCCCCCTCCCTTTGATAAGGGCCTGGCGTCGGCTGCCACGCACGCTCTCACACGTTATCGAAACTGCGTTGGACAAAACTTGTCGACGCAAAACTGTCGACGCAGTCTGAAAAAAACTAATCTAATGTTGATGGGTAACAAAAACTCCAACTTTCAAAAAGGCAACCGGATGCCTGATAAACGTTAAAAGGCAAACGTATGCCCGATAAACAAACTATCACAGTAAAACGAACCACCACGGCTTTTAATTTCAAATCCGATAAAAATATTACTAAGCTTAGCAAAATTAAAGAAAATAGAGCACGTGTCCCGAAAACTAATAATACTGCGTCATTACTAAGTTATGAATCCTCTCAGGTCAATTAATATATTTAAGACGTAAAAATGGAATTTCATTTGATGATAAATGGAAAACTCAGCTTATAATTAGTAGTGAAAATAAAATCCTGTCCATCTCGTCTCTCAAGTCATCTTGGTCCTTATATTAACGCAACATTTTTCTTTCATCCGAGACTATTGATAAAATCAATATTTATTACCAATTTGTTAATTTTTACACTCATATGCATTTAAAAAATACAGAAAGCGCAATAAATAATTTTTAATATTCACAAATGTTTATCTCATACTTTCAATTCCATAAATTTCATAGGTAGTTTTATTTTTAAAAAAGAGATAAAGGAAAAAATCTTTAATTTTCGTTATGTGGGTGTTTAAGTGTGCACAATATAAAATTTTCAACTTAAGCGTGACTCCAGCCACTCACCTTCGACCTCCACCTAATGTGTTCAGGTACAATATTTTGTATTTCTACTAGTCATATAAGCATATTTTTCCGTTTCTATTAAAGTTAGTGTATTTTAAGTGCTGCCAAATGTTAAAGATGCCTGGTGCTACATTTTGATGTTTGCAAGAATAGACTTAAGTGGCGTGGATAACTTAACTGCCGCAGAAACGATAGTTTTTTCTTTTCTGGTTAAAGTGGCGAAGAAAGCTTCGTGTAGACTCTGCATTGTTTGTTCCCGAAACTTGAAGCTAACGCGAATGGAGACTTTCCGTATTTTGTATTTAAGGAGCTCGACTCTCCTTTTCGTAATTACTATACATATCCGTAAAACTTTCATTAAATATACGGGAATTTTTGATAGTGTATTTACTGAGAATACGGGAGGAAATGGCGCACTATAATTTTTTTCTATTAAACTTCGTGAACTATCATGGAAGTATTTTTTGTTACCTGCAGTATATTCGGTACAAAAAAAACCACAGATTATGCTACAAATACAGGAATGTTGAGCCTCCCTACCAAAAATGTTGGGAACTTCCATTCTCATTTAAATCTTTCCTGAACAAATGCGGGAACTCTACCATGGACGTATGGGGAAAAATTTACCATTCGCGCTTTATCGTTATACGTATACACTGATGACGTCAGAGTGCACAGTTGCGCCACAACCTCCACGCGAATTATGTGTTCACCGTCTCTCTCTCTCTCTCTCTCTCTCTCTCTCTCTCTCTCTCTCTCTCTCTCTCTGGTTTAACCAGCGTGGCTCAACAATAAAAGAGGAAGAATTACCACCCCACTTACTACTAGTGCTTTCACGAATGGGGCCGCGGTGGTGTAGTGGATATACTACTCGCCTCCCACCAAGGTGAACTGGGTTCGATTCCCGGCGGAGTCGCTCCCGGATTTTCGCATGTAGGAATCATGCCGGACAATGCCGCTGGTCAGTGGGATTTCTCAGGGATCTCCGGTTTCCCACGCTTTTGCATTCCGGCGCTACTCCATACTCACCTCTCTTCACCCTCATCGGCCCTCAAGATCTCGATGTTAAGAGCCACCCAAATCTCTTCACTAACTCATACGCTTTCACAAGTCAAGTAATAAAGATCCAGACCCTTCCTTCACTGTCATTAGCTGTTTTGTTATTAATGTATTGACTGATGAGTGGTTACACTACGTTATAAGTGTAGAGCGAGGTTTCCACTGCCGTGCATGTATCCAATGCTACCCAGTATCTCTCTGCCACGATACCTGCCCGTTTGTATCATTTATATTTAGAGCTCAGCCCTGAGACGTGCTTAGGTGCGGTCCCTACCTGGGATCTAAAAAAAACCATTATATTAGAGCGCACATATAAAGGGAAAGCAGTTTTCACATTCAGTCTGCCTGAATGCCGAATGGCATTCAACTGCAGCCAGTTAAAGCACGCCTAATGCCTAAATAGTCTGGTAACGGACAATACGATTGGAATCTGGCTGGTACTGCACAGCAAATGCTCTGGCAATACTATGAAAGGCGACAGCCGTGGCTTATGGAATTCCTGGAAATAACATGTGCTGGATGGACGCTGTGCGTAGCGTTGTGTTATAGCTCTGGAAGTTGTCTCCTGCAATACTTGCGGGATCGAGAGCAGGAGCCCCGTTCTGCCATGCACGCTGAACTAAGTTCAGGTTAACTTGCGTGAATGCAGGAACAGATATCAGTTGCCGAAACGTCGCTCCTGTATCGTCTTAGATAACCCGCCGGTTACCCCTTGTAGGTCATCCAGAGATATTTACATACTGTGTTTATTTATATACAGTCTTCATTTAGTTTGTAATTGCTGACTTAATTTCTTCTGAGTAATGATCTATTTAGTATTTATATACCTTTTCAATGTTTGTGTATCTTTATGTCATGTCCATATTTTACAGTGACAGCATATCTCTGCAATGGGATATGTCATTAAAACTAATAATTTCCTAACGAATGTCACGACGAAAGTAATTTCCCTTTGCAGAGTTAGAACTTCAAATGTGTAAATGTAGTAACGTCATTTCAAATGTGTACGAGAACATACTGGTTTTGCCAAACCATTCAAGAGAAAAATGCATTCTTCAAAATGGTCTGAAGCCATAAAATTTTGAGTGCTACTATTAATTTGTCCCTATCCATTTTTACATTCAAGTACACAGATGTCATATTTAATTTGAGATTTTACATACATATTTTGTCCATGGCGTTAAAATAAAAATAATAACCTCTCTAACTCAATAAATATTCTGCTCTCGACTCAAATCGCAGTTTTCTCATAAGAAAGATAATGCAATTGCGTATGACTCGGCCTGGACTCGGCTGTTTTAGCCGTCTTTTTTTGTTCGCTGCGAAGTTATACGGAGCGCGCAGCTTTACCTCATTGGAGAAACAACTCGAGGAAACTTTCCACTCTATCTTTATGCAGAGTATTCTGGTATCGCACGTAGATATGTATATAGTAAAAATGAGAGAGTAATATTGCCGATGGGAAGATTCTGTTTCTCTTTTTCTATCTATGTCTAATGGACGTATTATGGAAAGTTTTTTCTTTCCCTCGCAAAAGGGGGTGAGTTTATTGCCTCCAGGGTTATAACCGGTGTTACAATACCCACCGGGAAAGTCTTCGGCCAGAGAGAGGTACACTCTGGACAAAACGCAGCGAGCCTTTCTTTTTTTTATGCATTAAAACATTGCAGGAGATTTTAAGAGATATTAAGATTGGTTTTTATACGTGAATAAAACCTCTGAGGTTGGAAGTGCATTTTAGAGACAACGAAAACGTGTTCAAAACAATTTTTTTTTTTATGTCTTCCGCATGTAAAACTCGTGTGCAGTATCTACCGCCTAACGTTACTCCTCTGGCTAGACGCTACCTTCGTTTTGAGAGATTCGGAGTTTAACGTAATGTACAAGAAATATATATATACGGAATGAGGATGCCTGCAAAATCTGCAAGTTAAGTTTTACGTAAAAAACAGTTTTCGACATATTCCTACACAAATTTATTTCTATCTACAACATAATTCAATTTGGCGACCTTGAGAACTTAAACATTTTTTTTTTTTTTTTTTAAATGATTTTCCCTATGTTGTGTAAAATGTACGTAATTTTTCAGAATTTCGCAGTGTTATTTAATATATTTTTAGCTTATAATTCATTAATGATGATGACATAGGTCTGCAATACAACCTAGTGTTTTGTAATAATTGTTTCCCTTCAAAGAAAAATGATAATTGAAAAGAAAAACTTCTCCTGAATTCTGAAACACATTATGACGGCCAAATAGAAATTTTTCCCCATTAAATGTGAATAACACTCGAAACTTTATCTTTTTATATATTATCTGCCTAACAATGTTATGGTTAAAAACATTAAAAGTACATTTCCTCAAAGAAAATCTTAAAGGTTACATAGATTTTCCATGATAATTTGTTATCAAATCTTGGTATAAGCTAATTGAGGCATTAATTCAAGAAAGACTAGCAAAGGTGGGTAGGTAGTTGGGCTTAGCGTCTCGTCGAAGCGAGGTCATTAGATACGGGGGGCAAGTTGCTCAGGGAAGAGGGATTGGGGAAGGAATAGGAAGAAGTCGGCTACGGCCTTTCCTAAGGACCCATCCCAGCATTCACCTTGAGTGATTTCGGGATACCATGGAAACCCGAAACCAGGATGGTCGGACCGGGATTCGAACGCCGGTCCTCCCGAATGCGAGTCCAAAGTTTAACCACTGCGCCCCCTCGCTCGGTGATTTGCATAGGAAACCGATAGTTAAAACTTATATTTTAGAATATAAATTGCCAAGTAAAGTTTGTTAATTTTAATACTGTTAACATGCCAGGTAAGAGTAAAATCATAATTTAGAATTTTTTTCACTCTAAAAGGTGCAGAAACGGAGAAAGTTTTCGTTGATGAAATATGAGTTGAGTTGAACAGTAATTGGTAACAGCTACTCGAATATTAAAAAATTGATGTTAGGAATGTTGCTAATATCGTCCTCGGAATACCGTTTATTTAAAAGATGTGCAGTTAAGGAAGTTATTTTCTGTGAGCAGACGACTCGCCGAGCTACCCTGGACGGCGGGCAGTGACTGTACCTGGGGAAGGGTGCCTCTTTCATGAGACTGGATCCGGCCGACCAAATTAGAGGGCAGCGAAGCCACCGGGGGTGCGGTGGGCGGGAACGGGGGCCGGAAGTGGATGTGAGGTGCTGTTGTGTTCCTGTGTCTCAACCGCTCAGCTGTTAGTCCCTCCTGAGCAGACCGACGCCACGCTGAAATATAGGGGCCCGCCTACCTGCAACTATTTTCCACGTACGAGGTAGAGAAGAACGGGGGAGATAAGGGCTACACTGTTACGCGCATCAAGTACGCTATCGTCACTAAACGCAAGGATCTGAACTAACATGCAGTGTTCTGTCGTGCAGCGTGTATTAAGCGGTGACCCTATCGTTTTATTGCTGGAAAGTCAATTCTGGGCCCTTAAATATTTTTTTAATGTGACGCGTAGTTTGAGATGAAGCAGTTTTTTTGTCTTATTTCCGAAGGAAACAAACGCATCTAAGATCGCTTTCCTGTCTGTGTGTCTCTGTGTGTATGTTTATGTTTGCGTGTGGGTCTGTGCGTGTGTCCTCCCATCACTTTATTTTTTATTTTTGAACGCCTCAACCGAATTTCACTTATCTCGGTACACAAATAGTACTTAGTAGAGACACCTTACTTCTATAGATTTAGACTACTCCGGGCACTTACTTTCAAAATGGTGGCTATTAAAATATTTAGGGTAATATGTCATATCTGGGGAATTATTCAACCTATTTAAACCAAATGTTGTATGTTGCAGAGCATCGTGTAAGAATTGAATTTTGAGATGGATATTGTTGTTGGTCCTCCATTTTGTAAGATAACACCAAATTAAAAATAAAGATTTTTAGATTATATCTAGAAAACTATTAAACCAATTCTCACCCAATTTGAAACATCGATAATACTATGTTTCACCAGATAACCCTAAGTAAATGAACATTATTACACACTTACTCTCATAATGGTGGCCAAACAAATATTTAAAACTTTATTTAGTATATTTCGACCAATTTCGACCAAATTTTGTAAGCTCAAAGTACATATTACAAGCATCATATACGCAAACATATAGCCACTTTTGTCAGCCAATTTGTAAGATAGCGCCACACGAATAAATAAAGGTTTGTCATATTTCGGAATACAATTAACCGATTCCTACCAAATTCAGCAAGCATGTAGTACTGCGGCAGTTGATGTTAAGTCGTATGTTTGAAGTATTTCAGGCACATTATTTTCAAAATGGTGGTGATATAGCAATTTTAGTCTACAATGTTATATCGTATAAACCATGTGATCCATTCCAACTTAACTTTGTATGCTGGTAGTATATATTACAACAACAATCAACTGCAACTTTACAAAGCATCTTTTTCAGCCATTTTGTAAAATAGCGCCATACATAAACTTTTGTCATATCTCGGGGAAAAATTGGCCGATCCTATCAAAATTGAAAAACATGAAGTCCTGCGGCATATTATGTAAAATTGTATGTTTTAAGTACATCGGTCACTTCTTTTCAAAATGATGGACATATATATATATATATATATATATATATATATATATATATATATATCTGTTTAAGATTAGAATGCTTTATCGTCGAAACAATGCAATCAATTCCAATTTATCTTTGTAAGATGGCAGTGAATATTCACATTATCAAATTTATCAACACGAAGTACATTTTGTCCGCCATTTTTTAAGATAATGCCATACATATAAATACATTTTTATCGTTTTTCGGGAAACCATAAAACCCACAAAAATTTGGCAAACAAATAGTACTGTGACAGATGGTATAAATTAATATATTTAAAAAAGGTCAAAAATAATTATTTTCAAAATGGCGACCTTATAGTCAGTTTAGTTTAATATGCTTTATCATCGAAACCATGTAATAAACTCCAACTCTTTTATGCTGGCTGTGTATATTACAACTATTAAATGCGTCTACATTAAGCATCTTTTGTGAGCCATTTTGTAAGATATGCCACATGAAAAAATAATTTTTTTTTTGTGATATCTTGGGAAACAATTGACAGATTCCTACTAAGTTTGGTAGACAAATAGTACTGCAGCAGGTAGTGCAAACTGGTATGTTTTAAGTAGGCCAGGCACTTATTTTCAAAATGATGGCTATATAAATATTTTTGCTTAGTATATTTTACTAACGAAACAAATTGCAACTTAACTTTGTTTGCTGGCAGTATCTATTAAAACCGTTAATTTTTTTTATACAGAGCCTTATTTCTCTGCCATTTTGTAAGATAGTTCCACAATAAAAAATAACGTTTTTAAGTCATATCTCGGGAAACAACTAACCAATTCTTACCAAATTTGGCGATGAAGTTGTACTATAGTAGGCAAATTTATTTTCAGAATGGCGCCTATAAAATTATTTTAGCTTAGTGTGCTACGAAATTATGCAATCAATTTTAACTTAAATTTGTAAACTCCTAGAATACAATCATAGAATGTGATAATACATAACTATTTTGTTCTCCGTTTATCAAGATCGTCACATGAAAAGTATGGAGGTATTATGCCATATTTCGAGGACCAATCAACCTATTCCCACCAAATGTTACACGCAAGTAGTGCTACATTATGGTATGTAAACTTGCATGTTTCAGGTGCAGCAGTCCTCTTTTTAATGGAGTTCATAAAAATAATTAAATTTAGTATGTTGTATCTATGAAACAATTCAACATAATTCAACCAAATATTCATTATAAGCTTCAATTATGCACACAGAGATCCAATTTTTCCAATATATTTTCAAATTACTGTCAGTTGAAAAAATCTAAACATTTTTCCATGTTTCTGAAACAGTTAAAATAATTTCCACCAAATGTTGCACACCATTAGTGTTACAGAAGGTCATGTAAACTTACATGATTTAATTGGGGTAAGACATTGATTTTCAAAACGGTGGCCATATAAATATCTTGATAGGTTTGTCATATATATTAAACAATTTAACCAAATTCAACCACACTTTATATATTGACAATGTATATTAGAAGCATCGTTTATAGAGCCTCTTTTTTTTTGGGAAGTTTTGTTCAAGTAGGAGAAAATAGAGAAGTCGGGCGCAAGCGCAAGGGGATGGGGGATGGAAGCCAGGCGCCAGCCGCCATATTGTGATGTCACCCAACCGCCATATTAAATCTGGATGGCCTCGATCTTTACTTTTGACCTTGGCCCCATGTTCATGACCTTGAATAACATTAAACCCGAAAAATCGAAAAAATTACAAAATATTTAAAAAATGTGTAAAACATTTTTAAAAATTATTTTCAAAATTATTTAAAGATGTACATGTAGGAAGACGGGGCTTGATGATAGGTAGATCGACTAAGCTCCCTACACAACCGGTCCTCGCCAGGTCGACCAGTGACCATCTTGTCAGCCATGTTAGGTGTTGATGGCATTGACCTTCAACCTTGACCTTGGATGACTTTAAAGCCAAAACATTCTAAAAAAAGTCCCAAAAATGTCTGAAAAATGTATTTAAAAATGTATTATTGAAACATGTATTTAAAAAAAATTGCATTTCCATAGGTCCCTCCAACACCACCCTTACTATTTCTTCTATTGGCTATTTTATATATCAAATACTTGCCTTCGCTAATTATTCTGCAGGCCTCCACCCCCTCACCAATACTGATTCCACATGCAAGCATCTTGGTTTTTTCGTTTGTCATTTTTTTTTTTTTTTAATTTTCAACACCTAGGTAGTGCTATTTTCACGATTTACACACCAGACGAACTGGTGATTTAGCGATCAGGTGACAGCCGTATTTTTTTTATGATTTTAAAGTATAGGTGGTGCTGTCAGCGCCCTCCATACTGGATTCTATTTTCAACACATGGGGGAGTTAATTTCTCGATTTCAACACCAGGCTAGTTGCCGATTCAGCCGCCAGGCAAGCTGTCGACAATCATATTTTTTATAGGCATACGAAAATCTGTAATTTTCATCCTAATAAAAAAATTATTTTTCCAATTAGCAGTAAACCTACATGCATGTTGCGGGACTTTAACTACCTGCATAATTTATTAAATCTGTGTTTTTTATTAAAAATTTTAAGTTGTTCAATTTTTAAAAGTATTTTTATTTAATTATATAATTGTACATATAGTACAATGGTACTTTATACAATACTTTTTAATTAAATTAATTTTATTTCTGTGTCTTTAAATTTTAGTTTTATTCTGGCAAAATAGGTAATCGTAAATTAAAACATAATTTTATTCAAAGGCAATTTCCATTCAATTAATTTGATACAGTCGTTCATGCCCTCGAAAAAATATTACAATATTATTCTATGCAAATGCATGTCAATATATACCACTTTGTTGTAGGCTACATTCTTTTATGCATCTCGCTATTCGCACTTGTGTTGTCCTTGTGCAAAAATATCGTGACATTTATCACACTGACACACTGTGCAGGGCGGGTTATGTAGGTAACTACCCTTTTCACGGCATGTACTGAAGTCACAAGAGACCTGCTTGCAGAAAACCTGGTACCGAGGTACTGATGAGGAATACACTTCACCTTTAAAGGTCTTTGCATGTCTAAGTAAATTGTCGGTACGGTTGAACTGCTTACCTCGCCTGTCACACAAATATAACATGCGACAGGGATTCTTGGCACAATGAAAGCTTTCATAGCGCCGTACACCGTAGCCGAAAGTAAGTGTCTTATCACAAAAGTGACACTGATGCCGACGTGGTGGATCAGGCAAAGTCTCGGGCGGACCTGTTGGAGATGTTGGTGCTGTAGCTAAAGAAGCAGGTAACGCCTCGTCTGCGGAAACAGTACCCATATATGTAGCAGGCGGTATTGGCGACATCACTTGCTAGCTCCCAGTAGACGAACCCTCGCAGACCTTGATGTGTTCATTTATTGTATCACCTTGCATAAACTGCATGTGATCATTGTCGTAATGCTTCGCCATTCGAGATCCCTCGTCGTCTGCAAACATTTTATGTAGTGTTTAACAGGAGGTAACGAAGTCATCACATGCTGTTTCTCAGTGGGCGAAACAACACTACATTTATCAGCCTTAATGTTTTTATTTAAGTCATCACGTCGACTGAACTGGCTAGAACATTTATAGCAACTAAGAAAAGCATGAGATGCGTTCTTCAAACAGTCGCTCTTCTTATTTCGCCGCACATTGCAACTTTTACCCAAGGACTTGGCACAGAAACAGCATCGTTTTCCATGTAATTTTTAGGCAGTCATTTAATGTATGCATGTAGTCGTACATGACATACTAGATTTCACATCGTCAGTGGCTGGCATCGTCTTCAAGCATACATGAATTCATATACTTTTCTCCTGCCGACTGACTCCTACCGACTGACTCTTGCAGACTGGCTCCTGCTTAGATGTTACTTATTTGCCGATTTAATAACAACTAACCTATTAGGCATGAATATATTCATTTACATATACAGATAATTCACCGCGTTCATTAAATGTCATGTAGGGTATCAGCCATTTGTTATATGGCGAATGACCGATGCTGTACGACGAATTCTCGAGCTTAACGAACAGTCGCTGGATAACTCACCATCGATACCACACGATCACGAGTATGACCATGATAGTCAATGCAGCACCATCCGATCAGGATACGAACCGGCGACACACACTCGCCAACATCTTCGATGTCCAGAAGCAAGTCACCCCTTTGCGATGCATTTCGCAAAACTTTTCACGAACCATACATCCATCGTACGAATATACCCTCTCGAATCACTTCACGAAACACATTGTGAATTATACTTCTGATTGGCAGATCATTTTAGGTACTGCTCTTTTAAGGAGCACATCTTAATCTCCCAGAAGGCCTTCTGCCATACATTGTAAATCTAAAAAAATATGGGAGCACTCTGAGAAGACCTACATACTCGTTCGCACACCCCAGAAGGAAACACGCATATATATTTATATATACACCTACAAGCATATTAAAATTATATATTGTTATTTAAGTGATTTTTCGATATTTTGGGTTCACTGTCATTCAAGGTCATGGACATGGGGTCAAGGTCAAAAGTCAAGTTCGAGGTCATCCAGATTTAATATGGTGGTTGGGTGACGTCACAACATGGCGGCCGGCCAGCGCCTGGCTTCTATTCCCCATCCCCTTGCGCCCGACTTATCTATTTCCTTATACTTGTACGATAGCACCAAATAAAAAAATGAAGTTTTTTATGCCATACTCAGGGACCAATTAATCTATTTCCAACAAATTCTTCCCACAAGAAGTGCTACGGTAGGTCATGTAAACTTAGATGTTTTAAGTGGCTCAGACACTTATTTTCAAAATGATGGCACTGTAAATAAAATATTTTATGCTAGTAAACCCAATCATCCGAAACCTTAGACTGCTTCAATTCGAAGTTGATGCTCCGAATGACTTCCGTAATGCAGTTGATTGCACGCTAGCTTATGGTACGAAGTTTTCTGGGTTCAGGTCCCGGATACACTCTAACTCTGAATCAGTGAAAATTTCACAGTTACAATCAGTTAACAGTGCATAACGTATTCAACAGTCACTTCTGTGAATTTAACTGACGAATTAGTGAAATATTCCTGTTTTCTTTCACTTATAGATTCAGTGACTTTTTTTTACTGATTCATCGACCATTTTCTCACTGTTTTTCAGTGATTGGTTTTTGACTGATTTATCAGTTAAACAACGTTTACAAAATTGCAGTTTAAGAAAGCGTATCAGATTAAATAACAACACATAAACTAATAAAACCAATAAAAATACTTTCTGAAACGCGAGCTTCGTCTTTCATAACACCATTTTACGAGGTAACATGAACATTCAGTCTTTCATTCCGTTTTTACGTCTTCCATTTCGTGTTCACGTAATCATATCGGCACCTGGTTTGAAGGTTTCAACTCTGCATTTAATGTGGTGAAGTGAGTGCATTCGTACGTACTATTTTTTTTTTTAACAATCCTAACATTACCAATTATACTTAAAACTACACTCTTTCGATGAACAGCTATAACACATATATTTTCCCTTTTGTTGTCAAACGTTGACTACATAGCTCAGTAAGCTGGTAAGGCAACGTTGACTACATGGCTCAGTAAGCTGGTAAGGCAACGTTGACTACGTGGCTCAGTAATCTGGTAAGGCAACATTGACTACATGGCTCAGTAAGCTGGTAAGGCAACGGTCTGATAATAGGAATGGTTATTGCGTNTTGACTACATGGCTCAGTAAGCTGGTAAGGCAACGGTCTGATAATAGGAATGGTTATTGCGTGGGTTCAAGAACATGCAAATTTTTTTTTTTATTTTTTTTACTTTTTTTAAGTTACGATTCATTCCGCAATATAAGTAGAAATCATCGGAAATATGTTTATTTCTCGCAATTTTTTGGCTAAATTCAATTAAAAAAACTAGATTTTATTTGTGGCACGCAGTCGGCCATCCCTTATTCAATCAGTGAAATTGTTTCACCTCACTTATTCTATCATGAACATGTTTCACTGAAACCCATTTTTACTGATTGGAGTAGTTGAATTTCACTGTGAATCAGTGGTTTTCCACGTAAGGCACGTGTGTATTTGTAATTGTCTCACTACTGATGAATGTGTTTCTGGTTTCATCTCTAACGATATTGCTTTCAACGAGACGTCAAGTCCTACCTACCAACTCAGCGTTAAAGAAATTATTTAATAATAATTGCTCCCATATTGAGGAAAGTAGGCTTACTAGTTATATGAGTAACTTTTTGTTATGTATGCATGGGTATCTGCTCTTTGAGTTTTCAAAAAGTTCTGAAATAGGCTACATTCTTATTTGTTGTGTCAGTATCAACTAAATAAAATTTTTTATTAATGGGTTTTGTATTTCGTCCTCCATATATATGTACATTATTGACATGTCTGCTATCAATATAATATACAGTACACCACTTGAAAAATCAATACCAGAATTTATAATCTGCAGCACACAAAGTTTATCCAAATACTGTTGAAATTTGCCTGTTTTGTGAACATTTTCAGTAAGGATAGGTTATTTAATTAAGTTAGGTTATGTTTATTTGACTAAATTCATTAAATTATCTGTAAGTTTAAAAACATTCCAAAGTTTCCATTTAAAATGTATATACCCCAACAAACAATTTCAAAAACACAAATTAAAATGGTAATACCTCAAGTTAGTATTCATAGCTTTAAGAACGTGCAGTGGTTAGTAATGTAGTAATTTTGCGTGTATATGTTTTCTGAATCTTTTCGTATGCATGATCAATTCTCAATTCATTGGTATGAGTTATTATACATTATTTTGCTTGTGATATAGATAGCCGAAATCTTTTAGAACTTAAAATTAAACTCCCCTGCGCATCTGTATAGAGCATTTTGATGGATAATTGTGGAAATTTAGATCCAAGTTAATTTATTGAAATGCTTCATTAAATAACGTATTATTATTTGGTTATTTTATTAGAGTGTTATCGGAATTGCTATTAAATTTTAGAATAATCATTTATCCGTAGTATTCAGACTAGCCTAAATAACATGGTACCCGCACACAAGATATTTGAGAAGTACTTTAAGTTGCACAAATACTAAACACCTGTTATCAGTGGAATATGAAACCGGTTTCTTGTTATGCTATCAGGTCTAAATATGCCAACATGAGAACCGACTCCAGAAAGCGACAGCGGCACGATATTCATATAAACGTTGCGTTGCTTTCAGTCGAGACGGTCGCCGTGTGCTTAACGCGAATTCATAAATCAGAAGTGTATTTTCTTCAGGATATATGGCGTCTCAAAATGAATAATTGTGGAATTCCAACGCGCATCACACACAAACTATTTCCTTTGAAAAGTGTTTACTTGTACGGACGAAAACATGCGGCCGGCGATCCGGTACCGCTCCTTCCATCGGTTAAAACGTTGAGTATTCCGACCAATATTTTATTTTAACTGTCGCGTGAATTAATTGCTGCGGGTGAAATAAAAAACGCGATGTTATCTGTGGAGTTAGGAAGCGCGGAAGGGGGGACAGAAGTAGTATGAGAAAAGCCGTGGCTGCATTTCCTTGTGTTATCAGTCAAGAAGAGAGCGCACGAGAGCGGAGGAGGGAAAGGCAAGTTGGCGTGTCCCGGCCGACAAAGGAAGGAATGAGGGGGCCGCATTCTACAAGTACCGCCACACAAGTCGCTTTTTTATGACGTTTTTGTTTCCTTGGGGCCGCCTTCTGTCACTTTGTACACAAAGGAGAGCCGCCTCCTAGGCGAGGAGAGGTCGAGGGGACAGGCGGAGGAAACAGGGAGAATACAGTCAGCTGGGGTTTCCGTCCGACCCACCGGAGAAAATGTTTTCTCAAACAGGCGGCTTTGTCGCCGGCAGAGCGAGCGCGGTGCAGTCTGCCTCGTGCCCCACGTTGACAACTCTGCATTTTACGCCACATTTGGTCGTGGATTTCAACTCCCGACTAGTGGCCACAATAGTCATCTAGTTGACAGCGGAAAATATAGTGCATTTTTTAAACAGCCTGTAGCCACAGAGTTTAAATGGCGAAGCTATGTTGAAGAAATTTTAAAGATAACCTCTCAAACCAAAAGATTCTACGTCACATTCCTTAAGTTTAACTGGCGCGTTAAGAAATCTTGGCTATTTTTATGTATAGCTTTTTTTGTGTGCAAAAACTTAACATTAAAATTTGCATTTTACAAAGAAAATTAATCAATGAATTTTTGAACCATTTTAACGTTGCATTATTCTCGGAGAAAGTTGTGATGAATATTTTTTTGTTTAAACCATTTATCTTTAAACTTTCCTGAGGCCTTGCTAAAGTTATACTTTCATCCTATGNATGAATATTTTTTTGTTTAAACCATTTATCTTTAAACTTTCCTGAGGCCTTGCTAAAGTTATACTTTCATCCTATGCCTACTCCTCATGCAAACAAAGTTTAACCAAGTAAAGCGAATTAACAAAGGGACAACGCACCGCATTCGTGCGGAGTCAGTTTAATAATATTTTCAATAGAACTATTTCTTACTAGGCATTACCAACACAACTATATTCTCGGTGTTTTATTCATATAAATTATAAATAAAATATAAGTAAAAGTTATATTTAACCAAAAATAAGAGAGACTTTTATGTTAACTGAAGTATAAAACGCATGTGACATATGACATATTTAGGAAAGAATCAAGCACGCCATACATTGGGCGATTTTTCAAAGGTTTGATTTAAAAAGTGCGAAGAAACCGCGAATAGACTATATATCAATTTATTTATTTTTAAATTGTGGGCATTGTTGTCAAAATTAGCTTTAAAAAATATGTCCAACTTTAAAGTTTAATGAAAAGTACTTGTATTACTATTTATTTGAAGGACGATTATATATATATATATATATCATAATCTAGTGAATCGGTGGCCTAGTGGAAGTCATAGTCTATGGGTTGGCAACACTGCAATCGTGCCATGTGGCTGATACTAGCACCACCTAGCAGATGATATGAACCAGTATGGCGGAAGACGAAGCAAGATGGCTGCCTACAGACATCCAATAACAGACAATATCAAACATGGTGGTTGGAGAGAGAGAAATAGGCGAGAAGGAATGACAAAGCATGAATAGGAAAATTCTCGAAGCAAGATGTCGAGGTGGAATGATAGAGCATGAGGTGACATCCAAGATGGTGGCGTACTGGCTCCGAATATTGCGGCAATTGTGTCATCTAATATGGTGGTTGTAGGTCAAGATCATCTAATATGGCGGATTTAGGTCAAGGTCGTCCAAGAATGCGGATTCGAGATAGCGGCTGATCCACACATCCACACCCAGGACCCATATGTACTCGTACCTACTATTTCTATNACCCAGGACCCATATGTACTCGTACCTACTATTTCTATCTACTACTCTCGTTATCATTAAGATGTTGACAGTGAATACCTTTAAAAGCAAGTTGAAATGGAAGAATAGGGCCCGGCTTCTCAACATGCACAGTTCTCGAACTCCTTGTTCGCGCTGGAGCACCGAGACTGAGTTCCNAAGAATAGGGCCCGGCTTCTCAACATGCACAGTTCTCGAACTCCTTGTTCGCGCTGGAGCACCGAGACTGAGTTCCCTTCGCTTGTGAATAATTCTGGCGCAAGTGACGTGAATTATCATTCCATTTCTGCGCATGCGCGGAAGTCATTGTTCCTTCCTGCGTTCCTCCCGAGACACTGTATCGCCTCTCCGCGGGAAACTGTGTCTAATGGCGGACAAGTCCTTCCTCTTTGTGTTGATGCATAAAGCATCGTTCTTATGGCGCAGGCAACAATTTCAACTACTTTTTACGGTCTTCTTTGTAAACAATATAGTTGCCATGCCAGACAAACTCTGCAGCACCTGGAAGGCTAAAACAAATAAGTCGCGAGTTTGCAAATTATTCAAGGGAGGAAAGAAGACAATTAACTACTTGTTGGCCTGGAAGTCACGACTTCTCAACCTGGGCTGCAAGACAAAAGAGGATAAATTTATGTTTGTATGCTTCTTAACAACCTATTTAACGGATCATAATATCCCAGTCATCCATGTAAAATTTAGCTGCATTCACTTGAATTTATTGAAGCATCTTACTGGACTTATTTATACGAACTTGTCGCATGCAGAATGTGAACTCATCTCGTACGCACCTGAACATAAAAGGATACTGCGTTCTTAGAAAAAAAAAATTGTAAAACTTTCCAAATATGAAAACGCCAAAAAATTGCTACTTAAAACAAGAATTTTAATTGTATTTTAAAACTCGTGCTTTATGCGTTGGCTTCATCGGGTGAGTGACTTGCATCATACAAAATTTGGAAAAGGAAACTAATCTAAACAAGTTACACACATTCACTCACACTTTAGTCGTGCTCTGAACATGGAACCTGGCAGTCTAAAATATCAATAAGACTTCGAAAGAAGAATGTGGTTACTTTTCCGAATGGCGGCATGAAACTTTTCATTCCATTGTACTCCCCTATCATAAATAATGTTCATTTGAATTCCTTATCAATTATTTCGTGTNCATGAAACTTTTCATTCCATTGTACTCCCCTATCATAAATAATGTTCATTTGAATTCCTTATCAATTATTTCGTGTTGTTTATTGTCATGTGTTTCAGATGATCATGGTTTTCTTTGAGTAACTATACAATTCTATAGGAATAGTGTGGTGTTTGAACACGCTGCAGAGCAGTGGGAACACCGCGTAGGCGAGCTCTTCATTTATTATTTCAGTCGACGCCAAGCAGACAAAAATTTCCTATTCGCTATGAGGAAGCAATATTCTGCATTTCAGCCCAAATTATTTTATAAATTGGATAGGCATAAGATATTTTTTTATGGAAAAATCATTTATACATAATATAATATGAACTCATATATTTTCTCAAGACACCTGTGCAATAGCTGCCCTCAACTTTGTTGATTCAGATACGGAAGAAAGTGTCCATGTTCCTCATAAAAATTTCTTCCCCACAAGACGTCTATACATAAAGAAAATGTTCCATAAATGAAATCAATTTCATAAGATAAAGCATTCAAATAGTTTTTNACAAGACGTCTATACATAAAGAAAATGTTCCATAAATGAAATCAATTTCATAAGATAAAGCATTCAAATAGTTTTTATGATGAGAAAGTGCGCCATCTTTCGAGGGAATTATGCTCTCTAGTTACAAATCGGGCAAAAGTGAAGAAGTTCATAAAATTACCTGGAAACAGAGACTGATGAAAAACTGGTGGCTGGAAAATATTCAAAACTATTTGATAATGTTGCTATTATACAGTATAAGTAGTAGAAATAGAGAACTTTGGCGCATCGGGTTCCGGGATTGGAGCTCGGAGCTGTTCATGCTCTGTAATTCCGGTCCCTCGGCGGCCATCTTCTCCGCCATGTTGGACATATGTGACCTTGACCTTACACCATGAGCCTGGTGATCTTTGACCTTGAAAACCCAACAAATCCAAAAAAAATCCCCAAAAATTTATAAAAAATGTTAAAAATTTTACTAAAATTTATTTAAAAAATTATTTTAAAATGTATTTAAAAATTCTTACATTGCCGGAGGTACCTCCAAGCACCACGTCCGGCAGATGACTGACCCCCTACACCACCCGTGATTCTCATTGTCTAATAACTCATATTCGTTCGATTCACCAATTACTTCAACCCTACCTATGTTTCTCATTGGCTAATTACTCAACTTCGTTCGATCCCCTTCCAATATATTTAATTGCCCAATAGCACCACCTCCTCAACCAACACCCATGATTCCCATTAGTTAATTACTCACCCTTACAAATGATTCTCATTGGCTAATTACTCACATTAGTTTCAACAATTAGATGCGTTCGCTCGACCAATTACACGCTTTCGTTCGATCCCCAGTAATGATTCCCATTGGCTAATTACTCACCACCACCAAAGATTGTCATTAAGTAATTACACACCTTCGTTCGATCAATGAGTTATATTCACTCAACCCACACCAATTATTCTCATTGGTTAATTACTCAACCCACCACCAATTACTCACGTTCATTTGAGCCCCCTTCTTCCGGCCTCTCCAACACTCCCCTCGCCATTGCTCATTCCGTCGTATGCACCCATTTTGGTGGTTTCTCCGTTTGTCATTTGTTTACATTTTCAACACCTAGGTAGCGCTAGTGTATTAATGAGTGAGTTCGTCACCAGGCCCGCTGCCTATTTTGACACCAGGCGCCAGCCATATTTGTTTATGTTTCTTAAGTATAGGTAGTGCTGACAGCGCCCTCCATATTGGATTCNGACACCAGGCGCCAGCCATATTTGTTTATGTTTCTTAAGTATAGGTAGTGCTGACAGCGCCCTCCATATTGGATTCTATTTTCAACACATAGGTGACGTTAATTTCTCGATTTCACTGCAAGGCGAGATGTCGGTACCAGCTCATTCTGCCGATTTAGCTCCAAAGTGAGCTGTCAGCACACACATTTGTCTCATAGATATAAAAACACCTGTATNGACACCAGGCGCCAGCCATATTTGTTTATGTTTCTTAAGTATAGGTAGTGCTGACAGCGCCCTCCATATTGGATTATATTTTCAACACATAGGTGACGTTAATTTCTCGATTTCACTGCAAGGCGAGATGTCGGTACCCGCTCATTCTGCCGATTTAGCTCCAAAGTGAGCTGTCAGCACACACATTTGTCTCATAGATATAAAAACACCTGTATTTTACATACTAATTAAAAACTATTTTTCCAATTAACAGTGTACCTACATTAAAAATTTATAAAATCAATATTTTTTTGTATTAAAAACTTTAATTAAGACTGATTAAAAAACGTTTTTCGTTTTAATGCTAATTAAATTACCATTGAAATTGAGTATTTATTCGGTTACCCCTCACCCCACCACTTTAATCCGACCAATTATTCCTCCTCGCTTTATCCCTTACCACTACCGCTCTTGTTTTCAGCGCTGTCCGCCAGAGCGTGCTGGTGTGGGGAAAAAATATATAATGGGAACAATGTCAACCCTAATTACAAATCTGCTCAAATTTGGAGTATCGGTTTTGGCAAGCTAGTCTCTGGAGTAATATGTAACCTCACAAAATACGGTACTAGAAATTCGCTTTTTTAAATTGATGTTTTTACCACCGATTTTTTTGCAAACGAGTTAACTCAGTACCCGTGACGCTACTGTAACACTTTATTTGCATTCGCCAAGTGTATCGGCAGACACGAAATGTATGAATGTTCGAATAATGCAGATCGAGTGACATACAAGTGTGTAAAATAAGGCATGGCATCTGCCAGGTGCGATAACTTGCAGAGGCATGCAAAAACCTGTAGGTCCTTCACCTGTAAAAATCCGTCGTGTACAGTCTCCTCAGCAGCGTACGAGTGTACTTCCCACAAAACCACGTGTTCAGGATGTGCATCCATTATCGTGCCAGAAACCATCACGCCCAAGAATTGTGGCAGAGTCTGGGTTTGTTAATGACAATGGTTTCGTGGAGGCTCAATCTGCATTCCATCACAGTCTATAACCTATGCTTCGACAACAAGAGTGGGTATTCGAAGGCTATTTGCACATTTTTAGACAAATGGGGGTAAACGTCGCTGTTGACTTCCCACATAAACACGCGACAATAAAATTAATGTATCGCTCGAACGCATATTTGCAAAACCGACCCCATTCAATGAAAGGGAGGTACTCCAATTGAAAGGCAAGATGTCGAAAATACTGTGAAACATCACACTGGAAATATTCGTCACGAGAAAGAAGCATAAAAAGAGCGTGATTCGGGGTAAATATGAACGATAATCAATCACCTAGTGCCCCTTACCATGATAGTCATCGCTTCCTCCTGTTAACAATACGATGCATAACATATATTCACAGAGGACGAGAGAACTATATATAGCCAATACAAGCAACGAATATTGTGCCATACAATCCGTTCGTATTAATATACATGTGAACTTGACGAACTTCGAAGAAATAATGTAGCACCAGTAGCTGCGAAGACTAATGTTGCCAACGATACTCCTTCTAAGGATAGAACACTCGTTGACGTTTTTTTCTGAAGGAGAAGCGGGTAATGCCTCTGCTGAAAAAAGAGAAGGGTAATGGATACGATAATGAAGACCGTGTTTACGGTGAAAACAGCGCCGATTTTTTCGTCGTCCTCACACATCTCCCCACCGGTTTTGCTGAAAAAAATTGTTGAGAATAATGCAGAAAACAACAAGAACTACGACTGCGTATCTCCTGAAACGCCAATGAACTTGTTAATATACTCAGATATTTGACAGCCTTGCACATTAAGGAGATATCTTCAATCATCGGTGAACTTAAGGAAAGGGGCTACATCGAATGAAACCATTGTGTACTATCCATTCATCTGCATACATCAGATAACTGTACAAACTGAATGTATGGGAAAAGTAGGACAATAAATTTATGTGCACTTTTAATTTCTTGAACCATACCCTACTGCTTTTCTGAAAAACCTATTATTTAATCGGTGTGTAAAATCTAATGCAAGGGTCTGTTTTAAGTAAAAATTGCGTGATAAAATTCTTTAGGGGTAATATAATTCAATCTTAAGTATAATTTCTTTCTCGGGCTGTTTAAGTCGGCTGAGGTTTTTAACAAACAAACTTACTAAGGAAGGAATGTTTAGAGTATTATTTTTAGGAACGAGGAAGGATTAGAGGAATATTTTTGAGAAATGGAAGGAAAAATATCAGGGAGCGACCCTGCCGGGAATCGAACCTGTCTTGTAGTGTTGGGGCGAAGAGGCCGAGTGAAGAATGGGCTGTTGTTGAGGTGGATTTCCTGTGAAAAAATGTGGGTACAAAAGAAAGGATGCTATGTGCGTACTTGTGATGGGAAACGAGAGCTCTAACCGTTGCTGTCCCCCTCTTATGCGACATAGTGGAAGAGGTCACNATCCGTCGTGTACAGTCTCCTCAGCAGCGTACGAGTGTACTTCCCACAAAACCACGTGTTCAGGATGAGCATCCACCATGGTGCCAGAAACCATCACTCGCAAGAATTGTGGCAGAGTCTGGGTTTGTTAATGACAATGGTTTCGTGGAGGCTCAATCTGCATTCCATCACAGTCTATAACCTATGCTTCGACAACAAGAGTGGGTATTCGAAGGCTATTTGCACATTTTTAGACAAATGGGGGTAAACGTCGCTGTTGACTTCCCACATAAACACGCGACAATAAAATTAATGTATCGCTCGAATGCATCTTTGCAAAACCGACCCCATTCAATGAAAGGGAGGTACTCCAATTGAAAGGTAAGATGTCGAAAATACTGTGAAACATCACACTGGAAATATTCGTCACGAGAAAGAAGCATAAAAAGAGCGTGATTCGGGGTAAATATGAACGATAATCAATCACCTAGTGCCCCTTACCATGATAGTCATCGCTTCCTCCTGTTAACAATACGATGCATAACATATATTCACAGAGGACGAGAGAACTATATATAGCCAATACAAGCAACGAATATTGTGCCATACAATCCGTTCGTATTAATATACATGTGAACTTGACGAACTTCGAAGAAATAATGTAGCACCAGTAGCTGCGAAGACTAATGTTGCCAACGATACTCCTTCTAAGGATAGAACACTCGTTGACGTTTTTTCTGAAGGAGAAGCGGGTAATGCCTCTGCTGAAAAAAGAGAAGGGTAATGGATACGATAATGAAGACAGTGTTTACGGTGAAAACAGCGCCGATTTTTTCGTCGTCCTCACACATCTCCCCACCGGTTTTGCTGAAAAAAAGTGTTGAGAATAATGCAGAAAACAACAAGAACTACGACTGCGTATCTCCTGAAACGCCAATGAACTTGTTAATATACTCAGATATTTGACAGCCTTGCACATTAAGGAGATATCTTCAATCATCGGTGAACTTAAGGAAAGGGGCTACATCGAATGAAACCATTGTGTACTATCCATTCATCTGCATACATCAGATAACTGTACAAACTGAATGTATGGGAAAAGTAGGACAATAAATTTATGTGCACTTTTAATTTCTTGAACCATACCCTACTGCTTTTCTGAAAAACCTATTATTTAATCGGTGTGTAAAATCTAATGCAAGGGTCTGTTTTAAGTAAAAATTGCGTGATAAAATTCTTTAGGGGTAATATAATTCAATCTTAAGTATAATTTCTTTCTCGGGCTGTTTAAGTCGGCTGAGTTTTTTTAACAAACAAACTAACTAAGGAAGGAATGTTTAGAGTATTATTTTTAGGAACGAGGAAGGATTAGAGGAATATTTTTGAGAAATGGAAGGAAAAATATCTGGGAGCGACCCTGCCGGGAATCGAACCTGTCTTGTAGTGTTGGGGCGAAGAGGCCGAGTGAAGAATGGGCTGTTGTTGAGGTGGATTTCCTGTGAAAAAATGTGGGTACAAATGAAAGGATGCTACGTGCGTACTTGTGATGGGAAACGAGAGCTCTAACCGTTGCTGTCCCCCTCTTATGCGACATAGTGGAAGAGGTCACAGTTGCAAAATGAGCCTGGGGTGCTGTTTTCGATGAGGAGCCTGAACTGGTGTTTCCAAACCATTATAATTTCGCAGATTGCAGTAGGCCTTCTGACCTCAGTAATCTCTCCCGCAGCCTGATATGTTTTAATTTTGCATATGTAATAAACCTCATGTCCCTAAACAAGAGTATGTTAAAAACTTTTCGCGAATCTTTTGCTTATGTGTTCGTAAAATAAGAGATTTAATATCTTCGTGGCATCACGAGGGGCTGATAGAGCGCAAGTATATTAGCAAGTATCAGAACTCTTCCTGGACATTACGGAGGTGCACGAAGTTTTTCGTAAAAATGAACATCGATAATAGTCGAGTTAGCTCTCGCGTTTGGTCTTTAGAAAATTTATCATTCGTATGTATATGATACACTGGTATCTCTGCAGGTTCATAATAGACTGGATACTATTTTAAATCGGTATTCAGTTCTTATATTACGTTGCGTACGGTGTAATTCTAATATATATATATATATATATATATATATATATATATATGTATATATATAAAATTAGGAGACTAGGTATTAATTTTTTTTTTTAATGGTCATTTACTTTCTAAACATAGACGTTTCCTCTGAAGGTGCAAGACTAATACAACTTAAAATACCAAGCATTTTTCAGCCTTGAATATCGCGTCGATTCGTAAATATAAATATGTAGCACTGTTCGGTTATGAGGAGTATTATAAGTTCGTTAATTGGCAATTTTTCCCCCCTATTTCTGTAATGGGTGGTCTGTTTTCCCTTACATTAACTGGGCTTCATGCGAGTATATGTTTTCTTTTTTCGGTGCCAAAATATCTTAGGTTTTCCCGACGCAACAACGGTCAAATCTTTTATTCGTGAAAAGGGGCTTACACTCGTATTTATGGAAGCGTACTGATCGAATTGAAGCCTGTATATGTGGGCGTGGAAATGTTTCTTAAGTGTATACATCAGCAGACGAAAGGACTCTTTCGCTGGGTTATGAAGAGTAGTAATAATGACCCGATTCAGTATATATTCCTTTTGTTAGAAGAATGCTCAACAACGAATCGGGTGCAAAATTGTAGCTTTAAATACCTGTAAAATGCAAAATGATTTATCGTTTTGCCTGAAAAATGCAAGGAATTGCTGATACCAATTAAATATTTGTGCTCAATATAGCGATTTTTTAAATCAATACTGTAGGTTTTATAAAGAAATACTCCGGATCACTTGAATAAACTATTTATTAGTTTTAAGAAAGAACAATATAATTTCAACAAGGCACATAGCGCCATGACACTCCAACGGTAGCTTGATAGCTAATCATTTGTATACAGTGTTGCCATCTTAAAAATATAACAAACTTTTAATATTGCATTGTATATTATATTACAACAAATACGTACGTATTAGCCTGCAATACATGTTGCGATTTTTTTTTTTCTAAGTTTTTGTCTCCGAAACGAGGATGGCTCATATTTCTGAAAGCCTGATGACGGGAATTTGATGCGAGAGAAAATGGCGCAACCCCTTCCTCTTATAATGAAGATATAAGAGTAATTTTTATTCCTGTCTGCTTACTCGATTCTTGTGAAATATTAGTTTGAGCTTACATTTTCTAGGTGGCGTGCAAGCTAAAATTATTATAAGAAGGAAAGTTTACACCATTTTGAGACGGAGAGAGTTGTTACGGCAAACGGGAACGAGTAAGCAATGAGCCAATAAACCATCCTAGCTTTCACCTGGAATGATTTTTAAAAAATAAATTCGGCTGAACGAGTCGAGAATCGAACCCGGGTCCCTCTGAACATGGGTCTCCCCTGGTGTTTACTTGTGCGTGCAGATATCATTTGTGTTTATTAACCTATGAATTAAAGATGGCGTTAGTGAGAAATAAAACAAGCTGCTGAAGTGACAAGCCGCCCCTCCCCTTCCCGTAACATACCACTCCCCCTCCCCATTCCACCACTACCCAAGCCCACATTCGGCGGCGCCATCTAAGCTCTCCGGTGGTCAGTGTGCTAGGGCAAAGTCCAATTCAACACCTGGTGCAGCGGGGCTAAATGTGTGTACGAGCTCAGATAACGACTGCACGTGTCTCTCGTTTACTTCTGTAATGGGGCTCGTATCCGCTTCTTTAAGTAAACTTTTACATTAATAGTTTTTGATGCCTCCATCAGTCTCGCCTGCAATTGGGATATATCGGGCTCTTGTGTATGCGTTTGACAAATGAGCAAGTGGAGAATGTACCATTTTTTTTTCTTATTTCTAATTTTTTTTAGCATTAAAAATCATCTTTGGTTTTACAGGAATTAATAAAAATAGTCAAATGCATATTTTTATACAAAAAAAACAAAATAGGAGGATATCGAGCAAACGTTTATTTACAAAAAATGTGTACATGGAAATAATTTTTTTACATTCGAAAGGGATTAACATAACCCCAAATCCTCATGGCCTCCGTAATTCACTGCCTGCAATATGCTCTAATTTTTTCGCACTTGTCAAGTCTTTCCCTATATAACACGACGAGGTTCAAGGGTGGTGAATGAGAGCTGTATGCTCGTGTCTTTGCTGGAATTCGTATTGTGCTATAGATCGGCAAGGTGGACTAGTATCTTGGTAATAAATCTGTTTTTTTAGTTAGCGTAACTCATAAAGAGTGAATACTATTGACATCTGCTGGAATAGAGGCCGCACAGATCCGTACATATTTTCGCATGTTTTTTTTTCATTCGACTGAAGTCACGTAATAGTGTTGTGGGACTCGATTGTGATGTTAATTGGGAAGGGGGAGGGGGGTGCTGGTTTTACCGCGGATAAGATGTATCTCTTAATGGAGCGTGCGCACGCGAACTGTCTTATGATTTTGTACTTGTAGTGGGTGTTCATTTACGCTAGCGTCTCCTCACGGTATATAATTTTTTCCCGCAAAACTTACTATTCGTAAATTATTTATCCGTATCAAGAGTTTTATATGCGGACACTGGGAGCTAGAAATATCGCCGTACGTGGAGTAACCATATGGGTATTTTTCCCCCCGCTCCCTAAATTGCCTAATGTACTGATTTTAAACATGGGAGGAAATGATGAGCGAGACGCTCATGCCATGGTGAGGCGGAATGTACGGGATCCTTCAATGTGCATATCGCTTACCGTGGGGGTAGCGAAGTGGTTTTAACTCTTTTTTTTTTTTTTTTTGGATTTTTAGAGTCATGATTTTTTTATAGTAAGGTGCATAAAGCATTCGTAGACGACATATAATTTTTTTCAACATGAATTATGAACAAAAGTTTTGGCTATATGGGGTAAGCCTGACGTTCAGAGGGAAAGAGGCACTCCATGATTAATTTTCGTTAATTTTCACCCCGAATCACGCTCTTTTTATTCTTCTNCGTTCAGAGGGAAAGAGGCACTCCATGATTAATTTTCGTTAATTTTCACCCCGAATCACGCTCTTTTTATTCTTCTTTCTCGTGACGAATATTTCCAGTGTGATGTTTCACAGTATTTTCGACATCTTACCTTTCGATTGGAGTACCTCCCTTTCATTGAATGGGGTCGGTTTTGCAAAGATGCATTCGAGCTATACAGTAATTTTATTGTCGCGTGTTTATGTGGGAAGTCAACAGCGACGTTTACCTNTGCAAAGATGCATTCGAGCTATACAGTAATTTTATTGTCGCGTGTTTATGTGGGAAGTCAACAGCGACGTTTACCTCAATTTGTCTAAAAATGTGCAAATAGCCTTTGAATAACCGCTCTTGTTGTCGAAGCATAGGTCTTTACACTGTTTGGGCCTCCACGAAACCATTGTCAAGAAGAAACCCAGACTCTGCCACAATTCTTGCGAGTGATGGTTTCTGGCACCATGATGGATGCTCATCCTGAACACGTGGTTTTGTGGGAAGTACACTCGTACGCTGCTGAGGAGACTGTACACGACGAATTTTTACAGGTGAAGGACCTACAGGTTTTTGCATGCCTCTGCAAGTTGTTGCACCTGGCAAATGCCATGCCTTATTTTACACACTTGTATGTCACTCGATCTCCATTATTCGAACATTCATACATTTCGTGTCTGCCGATACACTTGGCGAATGCAAATAAAGTGTTACAGTAGCGTCACGGTTACTGAGTTAACCCGTTTGCAAAAAAATCGGTGGTTAAAAATGAATTTAAAAAAGCGAAGTTCTAGTACCTTATTTTATGAGGTTACATATTACTCCAGAGACTAGCTTGCACAAACCGATACTCCAAATTTTAGCAGATTTGTAATTTCGCGGGAAAATATATATTCGTATTACGTTCACGCTTGATAATATCCTGCGACCTGATGTAACTAATATCTGAACTTATCAGTCAGAATGCTAAAATACGAGGGGTGAGAGAGCGATCCATCACCTCTATCATCAGACGAGAAACTATGCCGANAGAGACTAGCTTGCACAAACCGATACTCCAAATTTTAGCAGATTTGTAATTAGGGTTGACATTGTTCCCATTATATACTTTTTCCCCACACCAGCACGCTCTGGCGGGCAACGCTGAAAACAAGAGCGGTAGTGGTAAGGGATTAAGCGAGGAGGAATAATTGGTCTGATTAAAGTGGTGGGGTGAGGGGTAACCGAATAAATACTCAATTTCAATGGTAATTTAATTAGCATTAAAACGAAAAATGTTTTTTGATCGTTCTTAATTAAAGTTTTAAATACAAAAAATTATCGATTTTATAAATTATTAGAGTAGGTACACCGTTAATTGGAAAAATAATTTGTAATTAGTATGTTAAATACAAGTGTTTTTATGTCTATGAAACAAATGTGTGTGCCGACAGCTCACTTTGGAGCTAAATCGACAGAATGAGCGGGTACCGACATCTCACCTTGCAGTGAAATCGAGAAATTAACGCCACCTATGTGTTGAAAATAGAATCCAATATGGAGGGCGTTGACAGCACTACCTATACTTAAAAAATATAAACAAATATGGCTACCGCCTGGTGTCAAAACAGGCAGCTGGCCTGGTGACGAACACGCTCATAATACACTAGCGCTACCTAGGTGTTGAAAATGTNTTTACTTTCTAAACATAGACGTTTCCTCTGAAGGTGCAAGACTAATACAACTTAAAATACCAAGCATTTTTCAGCCTTGAATATCGCGTCGATTCGTAAATATAAATATGTAGCACTGTTCGGTTATGAGGAGTATTATAAGTTCGTTAATTGGCAATTTTTCCCCCCTATTTCTGTAATGGGTGGTCTGTTTTCCCTTACATTAACTGGGCTTCATGCGAGTATATGTTTTCTTTTTTCGGTGCCAAAATATCTTAGGTTTTCCCGACGCAACAACGGTCAAATCTTTTATTCGTGAAAAGGGGCTTACACTCGTATTTATGGAAGCGTACTGATCGAATTGAAGCCTGTATATGTGGGCGTGGAAATGTTTCTTAAGTGTATACATCAGCAGACGAAAGGACTCTTTCGCTGGGTTATGAAGAGTAGTAATAATGACCCGATTCAGTATATATTCCTTTTGTTAGAAGAATGCTCAACAACGAATCGGGTGCAAAATTGTAGCTTTAAATACCTGTAAAATGCAAAATGATTTATCGTTTTGCCTGAAAAATGCAAGGAATTGCTGATACCAATTAAATATTTGTGCTCAATATAGCGATTTTTTAAATCAATACTGTAGGTTTTATAAAGAAATACTCCGGATCACTTGAATAAACTATTTATTAGTTTTAAGAAAGAACAATATAATTTCAACAAGGCACATAGCGCCATGACACTCCAACGGTAGCTTGATAGCTAATCATTTGTATACAGTGTTGCCATCTTAAAAATATAACAAACTTTTAATATTGCATTGTATATTATATTACAACAAATACGTACGTATTAGCCTGCAATACATGTTGCGATTTTTTTTTTCTAAGTTTTTGTCTCCGAAACGAGGATGGCTCATATTTCTGAAAGCCTGATGACGGGAATTTGATGCGAGAGAAAATGGCGCAACCCCTTCCTCTTATAATGAAGATATAAGAGTAATTTTTATTCCTGTCTGCTTACTCGATTCTTGTGAAATATTAGTTTGAGCTTACATTTTCTAGGTGGCGTGCAAGCTAAAATTATTATAAGAAGGAAAGTTTACACCATTTTGAGACGGAGAGAGTTGTTACGGCAAACGGGAACGAGTAAGCAATGAGCCAATAAACCATCCTAGCTTTCACCTGGAATGATTTTTAAAAAATAAATTCGGCTGAACGAGTCGAGAATCGAACCCGGGTCCCTCTGAACATGGGTCTCCCCTGGTGTTTACTTGTGCGTGCAGATATCATTTGTGTTTATTAACCTATGAATTAAAGATGGCGTTAGTGAGAAATAAAACAAGCTGCTGAAGTGACAAGCCGCCCCTCCCCTTCCCCTAACATACCACTCCCCCTCCCCATTCCACCACTACCCAAGCCCACATTCGGCGGCGCCATCTAAGCTCTCCGGTGGTCAGTGTGCTAGGGCAAAGTCCAATTCAACACCTGGTGCAGCGGGGCTAAATGTGTGTACGAGCTCAGATAACGACTGTACGTGTCTCTCGTTTACTTCTGTAATGGGGCTCGTATCCGCTTCTTTAAGTAAACTTTTACATTAATAGTTTTTGATGCCTCCATCAGTCTCGCCTGCAATTGGGATATCTCGGGCTCTTGTGTATGCGTTTGACAAATGAGCAAGTGGAGAATGTACCATTTTTTTTTCTTATTTGTAATTTTTTTTAGCATTAAAAATCATCTTTGGTTTTACAGGAATTAATAAAAATAGTCAAATGCGTATTTTTATACAAAAAAAAACAAAATAGGAGGATATCGAGCAAACGTTTATTTACAAAAAATGTGTACATGGAAATATTTTTTTTACATTCGAAAGGGATTAACATAACCCCAAATCCTCATGGCCTCCGTAATTCACTGCCTGCAATATGCTCTAACTTTTTCGCACTTGTCAAGTCTTTCCCTATATAACACGACGAGGTTCAAGGGTGGTGAATGAGAGCTGTATGCTCGTGTCTTTGCTGGAATTCGTATTGTGCTATAGATCGGCAAGGTGGACTAGTATCTTGGTAATAAATCTGTTTTTTTAGTTAGCGTAACTCATAAAGAGTGAATACTATTGACATCTGCTGGAATAGAGGCCGCACAGNTAAATCTGTTTTTTTAGTTAGCGTAACTCATAAAGAGTGAATACTATTGACATCTGCTGGAATAGAGGCCGCACATATCCGTACATATTTTCGCATGTTTTTTTTTCATTCGGCTGAAGTCACGTAATAGTGTTGTGGGACTCGATTGTGATGTTAATTGGGAAGGGGGAGGGGGGTGCTGGTTTTACCGCGGATAAGATGTATCTCTTAATGGAGCGTGTGCACGCGAATGTATGAGACTCAGAAATTTTGTTTGGCGAAGGTAACTGTTTTATGATTTTGTACTTGTAGTGGGTGTTCATTTACGCTAGCGTCTCCTCACGGTATATAATTTTTTCCCGCAAAACTTACTATTCGTAAATTATTTATCCGTATCAAGAGTTTTATATGCGGACACTGGGAGCTAGAAATATCGCCGTACGTGGAGTAACCATATGGGTATTTTTCCCCCCG
>NQII01004234.1:156976-176479 GCA_002778355.1 Clitarchus hookeri
GGTGGGGTAATTTGGCAATTAAATATATTGGAAGGTGATCGAACGAAGATGAGTAATTAGCCAGTGAGAATCATAGGTAGAGGATGTGTAATTGGTGGATCGAACGAACATAAGTAATTAGCCAATGAGAATCATGGGTCGGTTTGAAAGGAGTCAGTCGTCTGCTGGGCGTGGTGCTGGGAGACCTCCGGAAATGTTATTTTTTAAATATATTTTTTATAATAAATTTTAATTAATTTCATATAAGTTTTTTACAATTTTGTTGGGAATTTCTTTTTTTATTTGTTGGGTTTTCAATGTTAAAGGTTACTGGGGTCATCGTAAAATGTCAAGGTTAAGGTCACCAACATCTAACATGATGGACAAGATGGCCGCCAGGGAACGGAATGACAGGGCATGGACATCTCCGTGCTCCGATCCCGGTTCCAGANCCAATGTGTGTAGGTGGGGTAATTTGGCAATTAAATATATTGGAAGGTGATCGAACGAAGATGAGTAATTAGCCAATGAGAATCATGGGTCGGTTTGAAAGGAGTCAGTCGTCTGCTGGGCGGGGTGCTGGGAGACCTCCGGAAATGTTATTTTTTAAATATATTTTTTATAATAAATTTTAATTAATTTCATATAAGTTTTTTACAATTTTGTTGGGAATTTCTTTTTTTATTTGTTGGGTTTTCAATGTTAAAGGTTACTGGGGTAATCGTAAAATGTCAAGGTTAAGGTCACCAACATCTATCATGATGGACAAGATGGCCGCCAGGGAACGGAATGACAGGGCATGGACATCTCCGTGCTCCGATCCCGGTTCCAGANCATGATGGACAAGATGGCCGCCAGGGAACGGAATGACAGGGCATGGACATCTCCGTGCTCCGATCCCGGTTCCAGATGCGCCAAACTTCTCTATATTCTACTGCTGATATACTGTACTCATGCCACATACATGACTGAGATTTGCCACACACAGTATGACACTTTCGTGACGGAAATAATAATAAACTTTGGACAATTATGTCAAACACTGGCAGTACTGGAAGCAATATGCACTCCAGACAGGATATAGGATATGCATCTGACATGGGGGAAAATGTAATACTACTGCTGATGTAATACTAAAACAACCACGAGCTGGCACAAAGTGTTCTGCCTCATTCTCTCAAGATCTCGTTGTTAAGAGCCGCCCAAAGCTCGCAATCTCTCATTATACCTCACCACTTCAATTGGGATGCAGTCGCGGCTCGTGGGTTTTAGCACAGGTAGGGCTGCACAATGATACCGAATAATTTTGTTTGGAAAAAGGGGGGGAGGGGATTAAGCGAACTAATGAACTACATAACAATTTTTAAATTTTAAGACTAAAAATAAGCTCTGAAATATTTTAGGTTTGTGTGAAAGTGACTTTTTGCTACATAAAACAAAAAAGAAAAATATGTTGTTGGATTTCATGAAACTGAAAATAAAATGAAAAATAAGTTTATGAGAAGACAGTTTTAACGAATGTTAACGAAAATTGGAAAATTTCATTNACTGAAAATAAAATGAAAAATAAGTTTATGAGAAGACAGTTTTAACGAATGTTAACGAAAATTGGAAAATTTCATTAAGTTTTTCATTAATATATATTGCAAACTAAACACTTGCATATAATCAAATGAATTAAATTAAAATTGTGAAATCAAACTCTCCTGGTGTCAGTATAGCAATATGCTCCTATATATTTCCTAAAAGTACATGTAAAAAATAATTGACATAAATGGATTCCATAAGGAAGGAATAAATATAATAAAATTTTTGAACATAAAATAACTTCTGCCAACATTTCAAGTCAAGTTTCAAGTAATTATTTCAGTAACATTTTAGTAATAAGCGTATACAAATGGACAGAGAAACAAAAATTGTAATTGTTATTCACATAACGAACATTTGACAAGCACTAAATAACCAGTGAACTTCCATTTCGCGTAGGTTTTCATAAAGTAGTTAGATTTCTTATCGAAATCGAAAATAAAAGATCAAATTTTCTTTATCGCTTTAGTATACATGTTATTCAAAAATGTTAATGCATGGATAAATCAGCTTTACTTTTGTACCATCCTTTTTAAATAATCCTGTAATAAAAATTTTTTGTCTCAAAATTTTTGTTGATGAAAATTTTTTTAACGTGGTAATTTCCTCTCTCATGTCCTATTTTATGTTCTACTAACAAAATATTCCCGCCATTTCATTTTGTNTTTTAACGTGGTAATTTCCTCTCTCATGTCCTATTTTATGTTCTACTAACAAAATATTCCCGCCATTTCATTTTGTGCTTTTTAAACCACAGATAATTATTTGCAACACTACAAATAAGCAAATTAAATAAATATATAAAAAATATTGTTAACATACTTTCATGAAAACAAGATAGAGGATTTTTTATTCGCATCCACACAGCCATTTGTGTTTATCATGCACATCAGTATTACATTTTCTTTCGTCTGCTGCCTACTTTATGAGGCTAATTAATTATTAAGTCAGGAATAGGTCTTCCTTTGTTTTTAGTTTCATTTTTTTCATCTAGTGATAGTTGAAAAAAAAAATAGCTTGTAAACACGCCAAATTTATTCCGTCCATGTTAAATTTAATTCAGATATAGTGAAAATAGCGTAGCTACAAACTTCTAAACGCTTCACTTCACACCTAAAGGAATGAAACCGTAGCTTGATGACAGCAAAGCAATATAAACGTGCGAGCCAGTTGCTCGTCCCACGACAGCCTGTAAGTGCTGGCAGCCTTGCAGCTCACGTGCGCGCGAAGGGCNACGCACTCCGCGTGACTATTGATCGGGGGAGCTTAAATAGAATACCAAGAAGCTAATTAATTATATTAATTATTATTACCTCACGCCATTATTAATCACACCAAGGCCGACGCTAGTAGCGGAAGGTAGAAGATAAAATAGCTTTTATTATCTCTCATATTTATATGGAGGACAGACTTTCATGTATCCATTCACCCAGAATAATAAGTTGACAAAAAACACCCTCTCTCCGGACTATCTGGGCAGGCAAAATAAATTTAACGCAGTGATTTTTAACAAATACACAAATTTTGTTTTTGTAAATGCAAGCCTACTAGTTTTTTTTTACGCAGGTGTCTCGTGTACGTTTCTTGATTTTCGCTGGCCGTCTTGGTTCAATTTGATTTCATACAAACTTATATCTACGTAGGTTGTATGTTTTTGCATATTATTCACTATAAAAAGGAATAAAAAGTCCACGAAAGCCGGTAATTTACGAAATAAAAAAAATTGAGACGCATGTAAACTCATAGAAACAATGAAATTATTCTAGGTGCAAAATATGGCACTCTTTTCAGTCAGAATTTCTGCTTTGGCGTCGCTTCAGGCGATGACGATATCGTTATCATAAAAAATAAGTTTTAAGGAAAAAAACTAACTTACTCGAAATATGTAATATATTTTGTTGTTATTTTATTATGGTAATATATATGTGCCTTACGAGTATGCGGTATTGAGAGAGAAAAAATTTAAAAAATTTAAAAAAATTCCCAGTTTTTTTTTTAGTGTCTGTCAGTTCTTACAACGTGAAACTTGAACAGGTAGTCAGATGTATTNTACCCTGCTAGACGCACTCCGCGTGACTATTGATCGGGGGAGCTTAAATAGAATACCAAGAAGCTAATTAATTATATTAATTATTATTACCTCACGCCATTATTAATCACACCAAGGCCGACGCTAGTAGCGGAAGGTAGAAGATAAAATAGCTTTTATTATCCCTCATATTTATATGGAGGACAGACTTTCATGTATCCATTCACCCAGAATAATAAGTTGACAAAAAACACCCTCTCTCCGGACTATCTGGGCAGGCAAAATAAATTTATTATTCACTATAAAAAGGAATAAAAAGTCCACGAAAGCCGGTAATTTACGAAATAAAAAAAATAGAGACGCATGTAAACTCATAGAAACAATGAAATTATTCTAGGTGCAAAATATGGCACTCTTTTCAGTCAGAATTTCTGCTTTGGCGTCGCTTCAGGCGATAACGATATCGTTATCATAAAAAATAAGTTTTAAGGAAAAAAAACTAACTTACTCGAAATATGTAATATATGTTGTTGTTATTTTATTATGGTAATATATGTGTGCCTTACGAGTATGCGGTATCGAGAGAGAAAAAATTTAAAAAATTAAAAAAAATTCCCAGTTTTTTTTTTAGTGTCTGTCAGTTCTTACAACGTGAAACTTGAACAGGTAGTCAGATGTATTNAAAAAAATTCCCAGTTTTTTTTTTAGTGTCTGTCAGTTCTTACAACGTGAAACTTGAACAGGTAGTCAGATGTATTTTCTCTGAACATTATTTTTTTCCATCAAATTTCTTACAACCAGCGTCGCCATAAATGACTGCAGACTGATACTTCACACGTACAGGCAAGACACGTTTCTTATGAATACCGGCTACCTCCGTATACAGGATAATACTCAGGACGCAAGCGCGTACATCTATTCCATACACCATTCCGTTCGTTCATAAATAACGCGAACGTAGACTATAAATGGAAATGTGCTGAAAGTTCTACGGAAAATTATTCTATATTTATAACTACCATAATTTGGGAACTGGCGAGGGAACGTAACGGGTAATCATTATCTGGAAGCGGCTTATTTGGTAGCTAGAGGCCGTTCACACTCCCTATGGTGTGATGAGAGGAATGGGGAAATGGGTGTGAATAATTTTCATGCTGACCTGATTTTAGCAAGTATTGGGCACGTCGTAAATGTCTCTTAGGTGACCAGTCAACAGACCTGGTAACCTTTGGTGACGAATTGTGGTATTTTTTTAATGGAAATATAACAGAGCCGGTTTTCTAATATTAAGTATGAGATTAAGGAGGCTAACAAGTACTTTGGGACAAAGAAATCATGTTCGCCGACGCCACTTTGACTTTCCACGAAATCTGTACAACCTCCCGGGTGATAAATGTTCAATGTCATCAAATTGAATTTTTTTATCTCTTGTAGATTTAATACTTAATTTATTTTGAAAACGCCCGATATTCCACTAGTTGTTTACCATACCCTGCGGTATTAACATATGGACCACAGCATAACGCTTATTTTCAATTTATTTATTAAGTCAACTGCAAAAAATGAAAATAAATGATTACATAGTGTGTAAGTACAGCCCTGAGGATTTCACGTATTCTTTTNAAGTCAACTGCAAAAAATGAAAATAAATGATTACATAGTGTGTAAGTACAGCCCTGAGGATTTCACGTATTCTTTCTGTGACAAGATAGACTTCAATCACTCATTCTTTTGATGTAGTATTGTGATTGTACTGCAGTTCTATAGAAACGCCCTGCTTGACTGTGAGCCAGTAATGAACAGATATAAGTGGCGTAACGGAGTTAAGAGAAAAGCAGTACAATGGCTTCTCAATGGGGCAGCAACCAATAAACAAGCAATAGTCAGCCCAGTGTACAGGGAACTTTGAAATCTTGCCTACTGCGAAATGAATCTGCGAAATACTGACTTAGGTCAATAGCCNGCCCAGTGTACAGGGAACTTTGAAATCTTGCCTACTGCGAAATGAATCTGCGAAATACTGACTTAGGTCAATAGCCCGGAGATCGGGCTGAGCAGGATCCGCGGAACGCACATCATTCTACCATGTTGGAAGGTGTCTCTAATTCAACTGCAAGTGCATATAAGTTTATTATTTTAATTTGCATTCCGTTTGTTGGGGTTTTCCATTGATCTTGATGCTTGTTCCGTTCTATTTTCTAATCAGTGTGGTCAGTGGACAGTGATTAGTTAAATTCCAAACACAAAGACTGGGAGGATCATATTTTGCTAATTGAAGAAAAAAATTACTCTAGCAAAAAATGGCTTTAAAGGCATCTTGAGCACATGTCTGTAAGACGCTTAAGGGAAGATGAGGTCATTTAACATAACCCCGTGTGATTTAAACATGTCCAACATGTGGATGTTTTTGTTGGTGGTGACGGGGTTAGTGGTGATTATAATAATGAAGATCTGCAGTGTCAAAAGCCAGGAGAATCAAGCCGACATGGTGAGGAGGCTGGAGCCGTGACGGTTTGGCGACAACGCCGGCATGACACAGGACTGATGGGCACACAGGGTCCTTGAGTGGAACGAAGCCGACGTCTTCTCGTACAGTATCGTACAACGTTAATTCACAGACGTGCATATACACTCAGCCACGACGCAGTGCCTCGCGCTACTGCTGGTTTGCGGTTGTATAAGGAGAACTTAGAATTCAACCTTTGAAAAAAATAATTCTCGGCCGCGTACTGCATGTATTTTAGTGGAAAACAATATATCAGGAGCAGTTCTCTGTACGAATGTCTTACTTTAAGTATGATGTTTAAATTTGTAGATGCCGAATTTTAATGTAGTTTGTTTAATGCACGTTAACGTAAAAATATAATTCTGGTAGCGTATTAAGTTCCTCACAACTTCACAGTTTCATTTTACGGGCGCATGAGTACATGCACATTTTCATATGGCCGAAGCGCCCAATAGGAGTACAAAATTATATCTTTAGAAGGCCTTTCTAAAGTACTAAGTTAACCACGAACAGCTTATAGCAGCGAGTTTCAGCGTGTGCTCAGGAAAAGAGGTGACGCCATCAACAAAGCAACTGGTTACAGCTGCTCTTCTCCAAGGCTCAATACTATGGCCACCATCTGCACGCATATATTACCGTCACATCTCACAAACGTGTTGTGTTACCAATGTGCTGACCATACTCGATTGCCATGTAGACAAGAAAGCGTATCGGATGCTATAATGTGATACAATAAATTATCTGTCACATGTGTATAGCAGCATGGTGAAACGAGAGCAGTCGAAAGCTAAATAGCAAAGAAAACGGNTACGAGTACAAAATTATATCTTTAGAAGGCCTTTCTAAAGTACTAAGTTAACCACGAACAGCTTATAGCAGCGAGATTCAGCGTGTGCTCAGGAAAAGAGGTGACGCCATCAACAAAGCAACTGGTTACAGCTGCTCTTCTCCAAGGCTCAATACTATGGCCACCATCTGCACGCATATATTACCGTCACATCTCACAAACGTGTTGTGTTACCAATGTGCTGACCACACTCGATTGCCTTGTAGACAAGAAAGCGTATCGGATGCTATAATGTGATATAATAAATTATCTGTCACATGTGTATAGCAGCATGGTGAAACGAGAGCAGTCGAAAGCTAAATAGCAAAGAAAACGGATGTTCATAAATACAAAAAAACTTTTACAATATCTACACAATACACAGCCTTGTCTAATTACGACACGGTAGATCTTTAATGTAACGAGCACAGATCTTGAGCATAATTTTTGCTAGTAATATTAGTTAGTTTTAAAAAACTTCCAAAATATTACACGAGCCTTATTGTTCACATCAACATTTTAAAATATTCCGAAAAGTATAACAGATTTAGTTAATGGGGTGGATTATTTCTTGGCCTTGATATAAAATCGCAGTTCATCCTAATAAACAAGGTGCCAGATTACCTGTTCATTCAGACAAAACAAAAAGTTGCATCAGACATACAGAACTAGATACAAAATGAGTCGACAATATCCACGCCACCAAAGTTCCAAACTCAAACAAAAAAAAATTGTCAGATTATTATTATTATTATTATTATATTTTTATTTTATTTTATTTTTATTTTTTTTACTTGAAGACAAAATAAATTTACAACTAAATTGCTACCAGGTAGTTAAAAAATAAATGTGCGAAATGCACACAAGGAACGTATTGTTCCAGTTAAAGTTCACAATAAAATGAAAGATTCACGCAATTTGCAGTGTGCAACTGTAATGTATCATAGGACGTGATACAGTGTTCTATGCAACGTGTTGGAACAGCATCAATTACTTCTCATTTTGTTGCACGGATTTGAACTGGGACACTCGTCGGCAAAAACGTAAACAGCCATTAGTGGCTGCGGTGGCTGAGCGATTAGCCTGCTCGCCTCCGACCAAGGCGAACCGCCTTCAATCCCCGGCCGGGTCACTCCCGGATTTTCGCAAGGGGGGATAGTGCCAGACGAGGCCGCTTGTCGGCGGGTTTTCTCGGGATCTCCCATTCCACCGTCCTGCATTCCGGCGCTAATCTATTCTCTCCTCATTTCACCCTCATCAGCTCCCAATACCTCATTGTTAAAAGCCGCCCAAATATCTCAACTAAACTCAAGTCAACGTATACAGGCTGTCTACGGTAAAGCGAGCACTTTTGAAAATAACCTTTGAAAAAAGAAACCGCTGCCTATTTACTGCGCAGATGCTATTGTATATTCCATTCGCGGTTACTTCCAACTTTTCTGAAGCCCTTCTAAAGTTCTACTTCCAGGATATTCCTCCGCATCACCCAAGCAAAGCTTAACCAAGTATAGAAAATTACACCAAAGGAATACCGCACTGCGTTTGTGTGCAGTCACTTTAATAATAATTTGCATGAGAACTATTTCTTACTAGGCATTACCGACACCACACATTTTGTCCCTGTTTTTATTCATATTAATTATAAATAAAATATTATAACTTTAACGTAAGTATAAAACGCTTCTGACATTTGGCATATATAGGAAACAACCAAATACATAATACGTGAAGTGATTTTTCAAAGGTTTGATTTAAAAAGTGTGAAGAAATCGCAAATAGATTATAGTTACATATTCACATTCCTAACAATTTCACGTTTTCACTTGGATGATGCACGAACAGTCGAAGTCCGGAGGTTTGCCACTGCGCCTCGTCGCTCGGTGTAAACAGAGCAATCGAGTCGCGTCAATCGAAACCTTAAAGGACAGAAAAGCTTCTCGCTTTGGCGACAAAAAGCAAGCGCACAGTAGGTAGCTTGAATGTATATGCCTGTCTACATGTGGCTGGATTTGTAAACGTGCTCGTGTCCGAACCCTAATTTCACAGAGAAACTGACGCACGATAATGTACCAGACCTCTAGCAATGTCCGAATCTAAGCTTTCAAAAACTGCCGCCAGAGTTCAGTAAATGCAGCAAGCTAAATTTATTTTGTAACAGTTAGTTCGCTTCCATTTGCTGATATTTAACTGATTTAGCAGCGTCTTACGTATGCCTGCGATGCAGGCGTATTTTTGTCTTAACTTATTTATGTATACATTTAAGTTGATAAAACGTAAAATGTAAAAAGTTTATTACAACTAGCATAAGTTTCTTGACGTCAGTTTTCTATTTTTGATTGCATGGTTTAGTATTTCCTTGCGAGAATACTGTAAAAACATGTTGAGTGTTCTCCTGGTATCTTAGAACACAGTTTGGGACAAAAGCTCAAGTTGGTGAATATTTGTACAACGACACAGCGTGTCTTAAAACACGTAACCGTGATGTCAGAGGGTAAGTGTATCCTTGTCTTAGGACACGACTTAGGACAGCACAGCTGTAAGACAGGTCCTGCAGGAGAGTGCTGAATTCGCTTGGCTCCGGCGTTACCGGGCCTGTCCCTCCCAGTTGTCAAAGCGGGGCGTGCTGCGCCATCGTGGATGACTTCTGGTGCACAGAATTATGTAACGAAGTAGACACTGAGCGCTGCATTCGCTTTCAGAGTGTCGAGTTGCCAGGCCGGAACTGCAGTGGGAGGGTCGGATGTTTCAACAGGGTAGTCTGTTACACACCACACATGCTCCGACTATACCTGCAAACCAATAACAATTGTAAATACATATTCTCTCTTACCTTTCGCAATTTCTCCTGTTCCTCCGGTGAGCCTCTCGGCCTGCGTGGTTTCGTGTCGTTCGCGTTGTTGTTGTTACAAGACGCTAGGGGGCGTATCCGAGTTCGCGAGGGATCGAGGTCTTAATAAAAATAGAAGAACTAAATTTGATTTTTAATTTATTAGCACAGCTATTATCTACAACATTAAACTATCTATCTCCACAATTACTCTTGTTCTCAGTGAGCGCAATATAAAATGTATATCTCTATTCTTATTTAAGTCTCTATATTGATTACTGTCACTTAATTCACACTCATTATTTACACACGTTCTGTCTGTCTACTACCATCATTCCAAATGTCTGTCACTCACTCATCTAGTTTAATGGTCCAGCCCGCCAGTCTCACTCTCCACTGCACCGGTGCTCGCAGCTCACAGACTTCACTCCCGCTGGTCACTTTCGTCGCCACTTTACACTCTGCTGGCTCATAGTTTCGTCGTCTTCGCACGTCTGTCGTCTAATGACACGCAACTCTCAGACTCTAAGCTTGTCGCGGCTTAAATAGTCTCGTTGGATCTAGAAGGTTCCCTGCACGTTGATTCTCGTTGAGAGAGGCTATGGTATTGACCAGAACATTCTTCAAAGATAACCTCAGAAATCCAAGCCGCCCAAGGTCAGGAGAGCACGAGTCGCGATAGGCGTATCGCGGCGGAACGCGTCGGCATCCCATTGTATATCTTCACTAGCTTCTTGAACTGTCGCTCGCCTGACCACACATCCCTTTGCTCTCGCGAGCAGGACGGGCAAGGGAAGCGATGCAGAGCAGCGAGCATGTAACACTATAAAGGTGCCCACCTGCCTGCGTCGCTTTACTCCTTTTTTGGCCGAGAAGCGCGGGAGCTATAAGGGTTGCAATGGCACACGCTGCAAGAGCTCCATCGCCGCTGCGCGCAGGGCTCTGAAATGGCGTGCAGTGTTTTCGTAGTGCTGCGTGTACCTATGGGTTTTCAGGGGCAACCCTATAACTTTATTGTTGAAAAGTCTGTAGCAAAGTTCAATACAGGCTCCTGTCGTAGTTTGGCTCGTGTCCGGCTAGTACGTTTTAAGATATGGCAGTCTGAAAAGGCAGTTTTTACTCTATTAGTGTATTAACTATACGTATACACTCTGCAGGCAGGCTCGACTTCACTTATTATGCTGAAATTCTTCGTTTTCGTGTGATAATTTCCGTTTCAGAGTAATGATTGTAAACGTTTGATTACATTTATACTAGTTGTTTAATTATTTTGTATCTTATTTTCACTGTGTTATTTCCTGCATGCAAAGAAACGGAAAAGTATTAATGAAATATAAATATGTTCCTGACGATTTACAACTAGCAGATAACACATAATAAAAATTAAGTACAAACATATTAAACAACTCGTAAAATGTAAATTTGGTATAATCTTACATTGTCTAAGATTACTCTGAATACGAAATTATATCACGAAATCAAAGAATGTTTGCAAAAGAGGTGAAGCCTAGTCTTAATGACAGCAGTTAGTTAGAAACGTGTTCATTTTGCGTGCGACTCACTTGTACATGTTTCGTCTGAACCATCTGCACAACCTTGAAGCTACGGGGAGCTCGGAGAGGGGAAAACGCTTGTGCTTCACATACTTTCCGGAGTTGCACTTGGATTTGTCTAGCAGTACGTGGTAAGCAGTCTTTCCAAACTGAGTCGAATTCAAGAAAATATGTGGAATTTCTTTTTTTGTGTCGATTTTTCTGTGGAATGAGTGTCTGTGTGGATTGTGTGTGGAATATTCACCGTTCGACTAAAATCTTACGAAAAGCTATTTTTCTCGCGAAACATACTCATGGTACTTTTTAATATGAATTGATTTGTCAAACTCCTTATCCTTGCATTCCCATAACATTCTATTTGAGCAAGTTGTCGCTCATAAATCGTTGGCAACAAGCTCAAACTACGTGGGATTGAAAGGGACGAAGTAAAAGTCTCACAAAATGGGCGCTAGGTGTATACATTTATGTAACTGACTATAGCAAAATGTTTTTACTATACAACTGTGCATGATTATGTGCAGCGTTGCATGTTAGAGTCGTGTGTGGAATTGTGTGGAATTCACTTGTGGAATGTGTGGATTATGTGGTGGCTGATCTGGCTACAGTGATGGTAAGGCCGAGCAGTCAGGGTTGCCGGTTCGATACCCGGGGAGGCTGAGGTAAGAAGTGTTAAAGTGATATGGTGAGGAGCAGGAAGGGGGGGGGGGTTATATTTACCGGCTAGCGGTTAGCGAAGGCCAGCTGTTGGAGACCCGCTCTCCCCGCCTTTGAAGTGCGCCGGCGGGCGGTGCGATTGAGCCGTCAGCGACCCCTCTGCATCGCGCGCGTGTGACGAATCTTCCCTACCTATGCCCCGGCTGGGCGGCGGTGACTTCAAAGGACGCCGCCGCCCAGCCGCCGACATAATACAGTGCTAACGAACTCTTGTCCGGGGTCAGGAGGCCGCGGCCGGGGGTGGGGGAAAGTGGTCTGAAAGAGCCGCAGCAAGGGAGGGGAATTGGATATTACACCCGTGAGGAATAAAGAGAGGGAGGGGACACTGGTAAATTGTTATCTGCAGCTGCATTGTAGCTGCGCACGGCCACACCGGGCGAGAAGCTTTCAATTTCCGACCCCACCCCCCTTTTACAATCTTTCCAATGTCGCTCGTCCTTCCGTCTCTTCCTTGGTGGCTTGCTCATGCGCGATAAAGGACGAAAGCTCGGTGCTTAGAGGCAGAAAGGGCTCGATACATTAGCAACTCTCTAAGGAGCCCCTTCAACTTTCCCCCTTTTTTTCGCCCCCTTTACCGGCCTGATCAACTCATGCATATTATCTTCGTTGTCGCCATCGCCAAGGCAGAGAAAGGACCAGTAAGCCGTTGCATGTTTAAAAAGAGAGATCCTGAGCGTAATGCTTACGTCCGGTGTTCTTCGCAAGCTCGCTTGTTACATTCAGTCCTGATAGGCAAGAGAGTGTTGTGGCGAAACAGGGTGCAGAGCTTTATTGGAAATATTTTATTTCAAAACTGCTCAGCAATCTTTGAGTGGCGTTTGCTTACGAAAGGCACTCCAGAAATTTTGGTACGTCCGTATACCGGTTTCGTGTTTGTTTTTTTTTTTTTTTACTGCAAAAATTGTTAAAACGTGTGTTTTTACCATCAGCGGTTGGCAAAGAAATTCAGTTACAGTGGTATAGTTACATGCAGCACATTTTTAAGTTTATCATTACCCCATAAAACGATAGGACCACCGCTGAACAATACCGTAGAAACGCGTTGCCTACGAGAAAACTTCCTGCCAGTGCAGTGTCTTGCGCGGAGAGAAAAATAGACGTAACTGATACGCTTGCCACCTTGCTTCTGTAAGTCCCGCACATGCAAAATACCCACAGCCAAGGGATGACCCTGAACTCTTCACGTATTCTAGCGAACAAAGCGCAGACGACCGCGGCCGACGTCGTAAACGCGCGATGTGATCTTTGAATGAATCCTACTTGCTATCTTCTTCTGTGTCGTCTTCGTTTTGTCGTATTTGTTTGTTTGGTTAATACCTCGTTCAGTTGTTTTGTCTCTTTTCCTTTTTGACAAATAACTTACTTTCTATTGCGGAGTTGTCGAAGTGTTTCTTATTANTCAGTTGTTTTGTCTCTTTTCCTTTTTGACAAATAACTTACTTTCTATTGCGGAGTTGTCGAAGTGTTTCTTATTATGCGACAGACAAACGTGTTCTGTAATGCCATGTGTCCGAAATAATAATTTATTCAGTCGCTAAGGCGTTACCTTGAAACTGTGAGATAACAATTTCGAGTCCGAGTAAGACACAAAACAGAAAAAAATGGCAAAAGGAATAAAAAAAATTTGCCAACGATCTTCCAAGGCTGTTGAGGACCGAGCACAAGTAACGTTAACACCACACATACACAGAGCTATAAAAACATACGTTACGGTAGTACAGTGGCCTTGCTGCAGCTGACATAAAGCTGAACATTTTCCTTTGTTTATGTTGCTACATTTAGCGCCAAGAAATTCAAGTTCGTGTAGTTTATAGCGTTAATTCGTCAAAAATAATTATTTTCTGTATAACTGAGCCTTTTGAAAATACTAAATTAGCTAAACTTCCGTTCTCGCGGTTAATTCCTGCACTTTCGTGATTGTAATGCTATGAAAAAAATAAATAAATAAAATAACTGCCCGGGGAATTAAGTCAATAGGAAACTTTTTTGTTTCATAAACCAGTTGCTCACCTGACAGCTAACGTAGTAGAAAATCTGAGGCTTCTGACTGACTGAACTCTGATGTATAGCAATAGTAACAAGCAAAGTTAAGCCAAGTTCAATTCCGTGTGTTACCAATACTATGTTTACGGAACTATATGTCGCTATGCACGATTGTAAGAGTGAAGAGATTTGGGCGGCTCTGAACAGCGAGGTCTTGAGAGCCGATGAGGGTGATTGAGGTGAGTATGGAGCAGTGCCGGAATGAAGGGGTGGGGAAAACGGAAGAGCCCCGAGAAAACCCGCCGATCAGCGGCATCGTCCGGCCTGATTCCCCCATGCAAAAATCCGGCCGGGGATTGAAACCGGTGAGCCTTGGTGGAGTCAAGCAGGCTAACCTCTCAGCCACCGCGGCCCTCATGCGCGATTGTAGTTTGTATTAGTTTACATGGTGTAATTCGTGTGCATATTACTGTTATGTTGGCGAAATACCTGTGTCATTTGTGCTCAGGGTTATAGAGACAGCAATCAGATGGGCTGTTTATACAATGTAGATATTGCTGAACGACGTAAATGTCTGTTGTTGTTCTACCACTTTACGTAACTCTAGTTTCTACAGTTTTGCACTCTGTTCCTACAATAGAGAAGACATTTGCGACTTTGCTTCAGCAGAACGTTTTCAGGAATTTTTAAATTGTTACTACAACAAGTAATGTAAAAACTTTTATAAGATTCACACCCTGGTATTAATGTTTATTTTATTTATTTATTTCTATATTACGTATTAATTTTACATGGCGATATTAAGGCCTACGCCTTTAATTTCATTTAACCATTATTAAACTTTCATAGTTTGAGGTACACAAAGAAAGAAAAGAAATTTATAATTAAGAACTTTTACTACGCGCATAAATTAACGAATTATTAATAAAAAAAATCTTTAACAAATTATGTAATGAATAATAAAGATTTTAAAATTTTCTGATACTGTGACTAAGCACAAGAATTTTCTAACTAAGATGACTGTTGCGTGCAGTTTCTGGACATGATTTATAAATGGAATTATTGATTTAGAATTTCTGATTGCATCTGGCAACCCGTTTCATGCTCTTGATACTGACACCGTGAAAGATTGAGCAAAGCTTTAAGTCTAACAGTCTGCCATAGATATGATTCTAGACGATGAGCCTCTAGTCTCCCGGTTATGTTTGTTTTCTGTTAACTAAAAACTGAATATAAATATTTCGGCTGGGAAGTAGACAGTAGTCCATATATATTCTATTCGCGCTTTCTTCACACTTTTTTAATCAAACCCTTGAAAAATCACCCCATGTGTAACGTGTTTGGTTGATTCTTTAATATGCTATGTATCACAAGCTTTTTATAATTGTATTAGCATAAAAGTACCTTAATTTTGGTGTAATTGGACTTTTAATTATATTTTATCTATAAATTATAATTATGTAAACAAAAATATTTATTTTTCTAATAATTTCACAGTTTCACTTGACGGACGCATGAATAAATTAGTAGGACCCATGGCAGTGTTAATTTTACATAAGGCGAAATAATACACAACGTGGATACAAGTATATCCTAAGTAGGACTTTCAAAAGTGCTCAGTTTAAAATTAACTGTCTTTACCAAGGTTTCTTACTGTTTGGCACAGAGTTAAAACTGAATCCCCTATTTTTACGTCGTCAAGGTTGGCACGATCAACAGACTTCAGAAGTCGCGGGGTACCTATTAAGATCGCTAGTGATTTATCCGGATTTATTTTCGACCCATTTTCTGTGCATCGCGCAAGTATCGGGGTCAGGGCCTGATTCAATTGGTATACTGTCGTATTTATAATGCGTACTTTAGAAGGGAAGTATGCCTGGAGGTTATCTGCATTACAGTGATATTTACAATGCGAAATTATGTGACAGCGTTGTTTACAAGGAGAATAGTAACGGATCTAATACCGAGCTCTAAGATACCCTGTTTTCAACAGCAGAGCATTCAGATATCTTGGGACCAACTACCACACTCTGACAACGTCCACCCAGGTAAAATTTCATTCAACATAGAGAACTGCTAGAAAAATTATTTTGCTGCTGCTACGATGAAAGCCAGGTGCAGAAATAATTAGTAATCCATGTTGACTTTTCTCAACGTGGACGTGATTTGTATTAGTATGCTTATCCAGAAGACATTAAAGCATGGCCTTTAAAGGATACGAATTAAAAACAATCCTTTAAGGATTGGCTCCGTTTCAAGTCATTTTATTTTATACTTCTCCCGCAGCAATTTCTCCAACAATAAGGTTGGCTTTCATTTTATAATTACTGCATCTTTTAATTCAGGCGACGTGATATTTGTTTTGTATTAACATTCAAACTAGTTTCGTGTTTGTCGTGCACGACTTATTCTGGCTGTCTGAATGCTCTTGACCAACAGGTACAAAGGAGATAATCTTTAGTGTGGCTGGCTGAAGATATGCGTTTTTCATTCCAACAGAATATTAAATTATTTCATATCCTTTGTCGCGGTAATTATAAATGGACAACGTTAATTAGTTGGTGTAGTTCTTACAGCTCAGACAGAATATAAGTTTTGGGTGCCCTAAGTTTAATTTACTTTTATGTGATCATAATATCGCTTTTAAATTTATCAGTGCTATTTTGCGGCTTCAAAGCACGTGGCATGAACATTATTAAACTAGGAACTCTCCAATATAAATATAATGCTGTACAAGTATTTTCATGAGCTCTTGTTTCCAACAGACGTGCCTATTCGAATGAATTATACTAACAGTGAAATTATTTAAGTGTAACCCGAAAGCTTTTTATTAACCAAATATTATTCAGGTGTATATAAAAAGGTTTAATCGTAATTGTTCATACTAACATCTTTAACTGAAAAGTATTCATTTTTACCTTTGAGACCAGGTCAGAACTTCGCGTAATAGTATGGAAAGCCAGTCTACAGTGTGAGGGGTTCTGGATTTGAATCCAGTGTAAGGCAAGGGATTGCGTATTATTTTCTGAATAAATATTATATTTTATCGTTTGTAAAGGCTGTCTCCGCCCAGATTATTCTTTCAGCACACAGCGAAAGAGTAAACAAGTAAAATTGAAAAGAAAAAAAAAAAAAAAAAAAAAGTTAATCTATTTTTGATGTTATACTTCTTTTGGCGCGTTGAGGGTAAAAGTTTAGTGTGCAACGAAAGTTGCGCGCACACAATGTAATGAAATTTGACAGTGAGCGTGGTAGGGGTATGACACAACGCGCATGCGCGTATCGTCCAGCTATATACAAACGCAAGGTACACAACATAGCACGTGGTGTTATTTAAAACCGACAGAAATTAAGTTCATGTAATAAGCAAATTGAAAAACATTTTATTTATATTAGTTATTCATTGAGAATATATATATAATTAATTAATTTTATTTACATTGTGCCGTGGAAAAATTTGTTAGTGACAAAAATTGTATAATAAAATTTTGAAAGCGTTTTCAAGTATTTGAGGTTAATTTCTGTAAGTATTATTTTATTAAGTTATACTTCTTTTGGCGCGTTGAGGGTAAAATTGTACTGTGCAACGGAAGTTACGCGCGCACAGTGTAACGAAATTCGACAGTATAAAGTTGGCCGTCAAAGAAAATTAAATGTGCATATTTTAGTCAGGCCAAAGAAGTATAACTTCTAACGCGCGTACATAAGTACACCAACATATTTTTTTTTTTGCATTTATTGTTATCAATGAACGATTGACCACCAACTAAATACACGTGCATCCATGCTTCACAGGGCATTTGAAATTTGTACGTTTCACGCCATTGCCAAAATGAACGTGTAACAATTACAGTTTCCGTCTTTTAATGCGTATAGTTAAATAAAGAAAAAATGGATTTGCGCTCCTCGTCTAGATATTGACTAATTTAAATACTAGCAAATTAGCATGTGAAAAAAAAAATTTAAATACTTTTTAACTGTTTTTACTTTTGAATAAATACATAATAGGGTAGGAATAGTAAAGCAACATTTCCCAAAGGATGATAGGCGTTCCTTGAATTTAATATTATTAAAATATTGGAATCATATCTTTGGCATTCCACGCGCAAAACACACTTTGGGGTTTATAAAATGAACCACATAAGCGTTAAGAACGACTGATCGAAAAGGCATTTTTATATTGAGACAAAGTAAGAGCATTGAGTAAAGATATACTTAGAGTGGACTTCCCCAAGTAAAACTTTTCGACCACTCCAGTACGTAAGAATCTGTAGTTCTTTGGATGAACACCACGCAGCGAAGGTCCATTTTCGTGGCGGCTGCGTGGAGAAGTCGGCAGCGTTGCCACTGTGACATCTACCCTCTCTCTCTCACGTTTTCAGACACGTGCACGGTGCATTTACCCACGAAGCTGGAACAGACAAGATGGCGGACATCCGAGTAACTACCTCAAGCCGCATATGTCCCTTTACGAAAATATTACGGGTTCTCTAAAACGTATCTATGTACAAAATGAAACTTAATGTAAGCGTAAGTTTAAAATTACTAACGCGGTCATAATAAAAGAATAACCACAACTTTAAAAATTACGCGATAACTCTGGATTTTTGTCATTTATACAGAACTTTCAGAAATTAAACGCCCAAACTGCGCCTTATTTCCGAACTGTTTCTATACACTATTACACAAATCATTGCGGGTCTGCGCTAATACCTAAATGTATTAGAGCTCTAATCTCCGTCGATTATCGACATTTTTTTAGTTATTTGATGTGATACATTATTGCTGTTTATAACTTACGCTATTGCTAGAAANGATACATTATTGCTGTTTATAACTTACGCTATTGCTAGAAAACGTTTACTTCCAGAATCCTTTTGTTTAAAAGCAATAATACGCAAGTAACAGCGCAGGCAATCGACTGGCTGTGGTTGTTTGCTAATCAAATCGATTGGTTTCTAAAGTAGATCATTTGAGCTGTGTAACGTGAGTAATGTTAACAGGCACAGGTAAAAACCTTAATTTTAATATTGTGATCGTTTTGCCTTCTATTGGCCTTCTAACCGTAAAAGTTTGTTTAATTACGGAAAGGACAAGATTGATTATTATAATCATTAATGATACATGTTTAAATTTTAAATAATGTACGAATATTTTAATGAGTAGCGTAAATGTCTGTCATACATAAATGTAAATACAGTACCTTGTTTTCCATACATGAGCATGGCCGTTACTCATATCATTGTCCATGCATTAATAGTACTTGTACTGACGCTCCCCGCGTCCATGCATTTTTGGCCGTCAGAACACACGCGCTAGCGAAGCTTGCAGGCGGTCAACACCAATAAATATTAAGGGTGGCGAACGTGTCCAAAAAGGGATCCCGCGCCTCACAGCTGCAAAGACGGGCCACCCAAGTTTTCTGCACGTGCAGACGGCATCCGGAGGCAACGGAAGGCACCAGGGCGCAAACACAGCTGCACTGGGCAGCTGCCCCAA
>NQII01004234.1:177370-206299 GCA_002778355.1 Clitarchus hookeri
CCCCCACGACGCGAACTATACGTAATCTACGTACAGGAACGGGAGGGAGTTGTCTCGAGAACTTGTGTGGCAATTAACTTGTTTTAAAGCAATAATAAAACTAGAGATTTTTCTTGAACTCTTAATCATTACAGTGTATTGCTTTATTAGGAAATTGGACCTTTAGAGAACAGTGTCAATCACCTTCCTCCAAAACCACAGCTCTGGGAGTTGTCAGNTATTAGGAAATTGGACCTTTAGAGAACAGTGTCAATCACCTTCCTCCAAAACCACAGCTCTGGGAGTTGTCAGTACTTGAAAACCTCAATAAATGCAGTCTTCAGGGGAAAGAAACAATCTTCGAGCATTTGGATGCACCACATAGCGCCTACATATAACATTTGATTGCATTTGTACCCCTGCCCCCCTGCGAGTTATTTTTCCTGCCTTTTACAATTTTATGTTAGCACTTTAAGAAACGTGTGGGTATGAACTGATTCGTTCTTTCTCCTCTTCTGCTATAGAAACTGTTATACCTTCTGTTGTGCTCTTGAGTATAACAGGAGGTAGCATAAATTGGGTATCGTGTAGTGCCGGCTTAAACGACTCACGCCTCTCGCAGAAATTAGGCACCGTAAACTTCATAAAACCCTTTTTAAATATAGGAAGAAATGCTGTTTTTAAAGTACGATACACTATATATTGCTAGTATCTTACCAACGTATTAAAATTAACACTGTTAATTGTTAGGGGAATGCTAATAAAGAGGAGAAAATGCCCACGATGAACGAATCGAAACTAAATTTGCTGTATGAATTAACTGTCCTCCTTGTGAAGATCATCTTACTTTTAGGAAAAGTAAATTATAATTTTGTAAATATGGCACTAACTTGACACACATGAATGCCCTACCGTCACAAATAATACCAATTTTTACATATTGTTCGTAAATTGTCACTATCCATTTGTAGGCTAGGAAACGACAAACATTACAGATTACATTAAATAATTTTGACACTGTGAAGATATTTAAGAATAATTTCTGTTCTTCTGGGTAACAACTGTACACTAAGAAAATATAATTTTTTTATTAGACTGCGTTTAAACAAGCCTGCGCCACTTTGAATGAATTAAAGCTGAGAAGTTTTTAGTAAAGCTAGGTTAGCAATAGAAACATTAAGCGTTGAATTATGCGTTAAGACGTGTGCAGAAGAAACGAAAGTGCGTTACCTCGTGTATTGTTTTCCAATGGAACTTAGCAGGTCGTGTGCGTTGTTGGGATTTCCTTAGGCGTTGCAAGAAATAGTTATATTTTATATCTTAAGTGAAACCTGTGAAGCGATGACCACTCAGAACAAAGCAGACGGCGTTTTTGGCGGGAAACGGTTATTTACAGTAATGTAAGTATAAAGAATACTGAAAAGTCATGCGTGTGCACATGTTAACGATTATATTTGTTCACAAAAATAAGCTTCTCTGATAGAAAATGTCGGCTTTGAAGTATGANCATGTTAACGATTATATTTGTTCACAAAAATAAGCTTCTCTGATAGAAAATGTCGGCTTTGAAGTATGATCTGCTAAAATATGGTTGTGATATACGAAGTTAGGTTAGGAACGAATGTTAACGTAACAAATTTGCCGCCTGTTTCCACCGGCTAGAATAAAGAATTAAAACATGATTGAAAACTGCAAATACAGAAGACGTGTTTCTGTATTTAAAAAATGCGCTTACTGCATAATTCGTAATGCATTATGTTTTATTGTAAAGGCAGCTTAACCATTAGCGATTGGCACCGAGTCATTGCATTCAACAGATGTTTAGTGTAGAAATAGTTATATTTTGTAATGCATCGTTGTAGTCTAAAGTAAAATATTGTGACTCCNTCAACAGATGTTTAGTGTAGAAATAGTTATATTTTGTAATGCATCGTTGTAGTCTAAAGTAAAATATTGTGACTCTCTTTGTTATGTCTAGTTTCATGCGTTCGTTAGTGTTATTATTACTGATAATAACTTCAGTGTCAAAATTTTTCACACTGTCAGGAGTTCGAGGTTTCAGTGTAGAAAATAAAATGGTGTGCTATGTTACACTCGTGTAACTGTAGACACACATAGCTGCCAGCTTTTCAGACAATAATCACTAATGCACATCATTATTGTAAACATGGATCTTACAGAGACGAAAGTTATATTGTCGCTTTAAATAAAAACTTCTGTTACGAGTTGAGCCTTATACGTGATCATCAATGTCCCATTCCCGCGGTATGCATAAAGTTTTTTGCTTAATGAGGTGCACACTCATACTACTTTTGCATTCGTCTAAGTACGTAAATGATGTACATATCTCGGGAAATGACATACGCAGTTACACGGGGAATTTACAAGGCATGCCATGGATGAGTGTAAAATTTATATAAAGTTCGAGAATTTATTTTTATTCATTCCATTATTAGTGTTAAAATAAAATTTACCTCTAGTTTTTACCNTCAACAGATGTTTAGTGTAGAAATAGTTATATTTTGTAATGCATCGTTGTAGTCTAAAGTAAAATATTGTGACTCCCTTTGTTATGTCTAGTTTCATGCGTTCGTTAGTGTTATTATTACTGATAATAACTTCAGTGTCAAAATTTTTCACACTGTCAGGAGTTCGAGGTTTCAGTGTAGAAAATAAAATGGTGTGCTATGTTACAGTCGTGTAACTGTAGACACACATAGCTGCCAGCTTTTCAGACAATAATCACTAATGCACATCATTATTGTAAACATGGATCTTACAGAGACGAAAGTTATATTGTCGCTTTAAATAAAAACTTCTGTTACGAGTTGAGCCTTATACGTGATCATCAATGTCCCATTCCCGCGGTATGCATAAAGTTTTTTGCTTAATGAGGTGCACACTCATACTACTTTTGCATTCGTCTAAGTACGTAAATGATGTACATATCTCGGGAAATGACATACGCAGTTACACGGGGAAACGAATTTGTGTTCGTCTCGCGCCCTTGCGATTTATAGTTCATAATATTCCTAATATTCATTTTTCTTAAGAGTGGTATGGAGGCATTAACTTAAGAAAAAGGCCTCTGAGAAAAGTTCTTAAAATGTATGCTCTTTAACATTTAATAATCTAGAAGAGCCAAGATAAAATAACCAGTTTTCTTCATTATTTGTTATAAACCTGGCGTGGCAATGAATTTAAAGTTCATATGCAGGGCAGTGAGATGAGAACACTGCCCATTATTTACAAGGCATGCCATGGATGAGTGTAAAAGTTATATAAAGTTCGAGAATTTATTTTTATTCATTCCATTATTAGTGTTAAAATAAAATTTACCTCTAGTTTTTACCGGTTTTAATAATACATTTTAGATAACTGCGTCAAATACTTATTCATTCCTTTCTTGGAAAATGTCTGTGATTGATTAGTAGCGACACTTTCATTGCCATGCGTTTTTCAGCAACAGCTTCTAATGATCTGATAATTTTAAATTTTTGCGCCTACGTTCCACCACAGATTCAGTATTTTTTCCCCGTCAAAATGCTTGCTCAGAATCTTAACAGCTGGCTAGTTTCTGTAACGGATGTAAATACGTATGCCTGTCGGANCCCGTCAAAATGCTTGCTCAGAATCTTAACAGCTGGCTAGTTTCTGTAACGGATGTAAATACGTATGCCTGTCGGAATGTGTCAAGTATCTAGCCGAGTGGAGTATGCTTATATACATAAGTGCATTACTAGGTTCGGACACAGCCTTAATGACACGTGAATAGACAAATTTATTATTATTAACTGATTATTTGTACGAACATTCCCCTTTGTAGTAGATCACAATCTCAAACTGTTAACACTTGTAACGTTGGCACGCTACAGTTATAACCGGCTTTAAGTTGCCACTTGTCTATAACTTATCACTTGACTAGCTCAAGACGGAGTAACACGAGACTCTGTAAAATGGACACCAATTAACTATTACATAAAGTCAAGTTCCAGAGTATTTGTTCTATACTTTTATTTACTATTTTAGTGACACTGTTTACATACGAAGTTCAGAGTATGTAGAGTACGGACCGTTTACAGATAAATAGACACGGGCAGAACAGCGCCACAGTCGTTTACGAATTATCTCATTTATTTAAACTTGCCCGAAGAAAATTAAATGCAGCGACCTCCCACACCGGCGGAGAAATAATCTCGTAAGTTCAAATTGGCCAGTGCCGGGGTTAGCGTCAGGCCCGACGTGGCCTAGACGACTAACTTCGCCGACTGCTCGATATCAACTGACTTGAAGGGCGACTGACTTCCAACTGACCTCAAGGGCGACAGGCACATGTGTACTTGTGCTGCCTATCACCCCCTCTTCCTAGATAAGGGCCTGGCGTGGGCTGCCACGTAAGCTCTTCACGCATTATGGAAACTGCGTCGTACAAACTAAAACTGTCGAAAAAAAGCTAATCTAATTTTGATGCTACTGAAACTGAAAACTCCGACGTTCGAAACTAAACAGCAAACGTATGCCCGATAAAAGTACTATCACTTTAAAACGAACCACCACGGCTTTTAATCTCAACCCCGATAAAAATATTACGACGCTTACCAAAGCTAAAGAAAAATGAAACACGTGTCCCGAAAATTAAGAACACTGCGTCATTACACACTGTGGGCCTTGGTGCGTCTAACATATATTTCTCGACTAGTGAATAATCATTTCCTGTCAATTTCACTTAAGAACGAAATGAAAACGCTACTACGATGTATGACATCATCCATTATTAATATTAAGTTTGTAATTGTAAGTGTTAACAGTACTCGTATTTTATCATGAACACCTAAACTATTGTAAAATAATAAATTAGAATAAAAAACAATGACAGTTATATCATTTTGATAATTCATTTTTTCAGAGATAATTGAAAACAAAATAGTAGTTGATATCGTTGCAAATTTCAGCAAATACAGAATTCTTATAGGTATAATGCAAAAATCGTTACCCTAGAACATTGTTAAAATTCCTTACTACTTAATTTACTACGTTTTCTTACCCGGAGAGATAGTCAATTTATTAATGATACGAATAACATCTCTGAACATATGACATGTTTATATACACAAGAGTGAAATCATACTGCCTCAATTCACTTAATTGCACCATTTAATGAGCCTGTGCAGTTCATCATGAAGAATGCTAATTATTTCGGAAACAGTATATACATTAACATTCAGTGACATTACAAGATAAAGTTACTGAGGTACACAACCTTTGGGCGGTACGAAATATTTTACGACNCATTAACATTCAGTGACATTACAAGATAAAGTTACTGAGGTACACAACCTTTGGGCGGTACGAAATATTTTACGACGGAAACGAAATACATGCCATGGTCGTCACTAGTAAACCATGAGTTGGGTATTCACAACTGCAAGGAAAACTGATAACTCGTGTGAGACAATCTTGCCTTTAGCAGAACGTGAACGAACACATGGGTGAGCCGAGGCCAGGATGATGACATACTTTTTCCGGCTGCGGAACTGGCAACACCGCACGGGTGGCGAGGTATTTCGTCTGCTGCGTCGTCTGCTACCTGCTGTCTCCCAGTTGAGAAAACTATTTCTCCTCTAAATAATTCCAAGAACTAAAATAAAAACGGGCCAGTCTTTTTCCTANTCTCCCAGTTGAGAAAACTATTTCTCCTCTAAATAATTCCAAGAACTAAAATAAAAACGGGCCAGTCTTTTTCCTATCCCATGATCACTCTAGCTAGTGTGTAAATCTTTATTCAATGGTAATAGTTCAGGAGAAACTTGGCTACACTTTGTTGACTTTTTTTTTTACCATTTCTACATATAAAATAAAATGCTCTAACATACTTAATCGTCAATAAACAGACTAAACTGCAGGACCTACAAACATAAAATTTGACTGGTGTCTTCCCCGTAGGGTGTATGCATCCAGTAATAAAAGAATTTTGTTTTCGTGGATTCTTTGATATCTCTTAAACCCAATAAGATACTAAATTAATTTCAAGGATTTTTTAGGCATTCGACCTGTAAAGGAGGTGGTTTAACGTGATATTCAGTATCGCTTAAACCCGACGAGATACTCCGGTGTTTTCAGGTTAGAAGACAACCTACTAAAATACCGAAAACTGAATTCAGTATTCGAGATAAAACACTTAAATTCCCGCAAGTGGGGGAGGAGGAGTGCCCAGCCGTGAGCAATATCTATATTTTATTTATATCCGCCACCCATTTACTCGATTACAAATCCGAATTCCGGTTGGCCGTAGTCACGGAGAATATTAAATATATTTTTTCTGCCACACGAAATTTCTAGCGGGCAAAGCCAAGAAAAATATCACTTCCAGTCGACCAAACTCAAAAATTAATTAAATTCCCTGCCCTGTAGACAAACAGGCTTTGCAGCTAGATATGCAGGCTATGATTCTGTTTTTTTTTTTGTTACCAGTTAACAAAGTGTCTAACACTGACAAAAGTGTTTGCCTTATTACTATTTAAAATGATGGGCGTAATTCAGTAAGCTATATCTGACACTCGTGTTTATTGTGCTTTGCGTGGTATTTCAGCAACTGGTCTAACCATTTGTACGCGGTAATAAACCGGACGGTAAAAAAAAATTGTGTGGCAATTTGAAGACAAAACGCAGGGGAATAACAAAAGCTCTAGCAAATGCAAGGCCTTGAAGATGCCGATTGTTTTCGGGCACTGGCTCCCTTGCTTAGTTTCTCAGGTCTGTAATTTGTGTGTCGCTCCGCCAAACGTAAAAAAAATTAGCTGTATTGTGGTCCCAATAACCGGTAGACCCTACTCACGCGCGTGGATCAAGTAACCCTATGTGACTCTTAAAAACATAAACATGCCACTGTTACGGGAATTTTAACCGTAGTGCGTACAAAAATTAATTAATTTCCGTGGCTATCAGTATAAATACTGCCCTTTATTAACAAAACGTTCAGTCACAAAACTTGTTTTCGTCTGCTACCAGAATTGTTGAGAGAATTCACGTCGAAACATACGGAGATACGATGTTTATTTGGTTTAACAGGTTAACACACTTTCCACAGTACTATGGACAGTTTTCTGGTCGAATTCATAGAATTATTTCTCTCTCTTATTTTTGCGTTCGTTTTAATTTCTGCTCTGGGATGCTAGTGTATATTTATTTTTACCTGAAAATGCAGCCGAACTAAACGTAAACATCAGGTTCAAACTAGCAACCGCTACAAAGTCAGTCCTATTTAAATCTCGGGAACAACGATTTTCATTACCATTAAACATGGTCGGCTAGAATTAATGGATTTGCATTTAACGGTATATTAGCATTTTTTATGGGGAATTTAGTATGTAATTACGAGTGTGAGCTTTGCCGCTTTCCCTTTTAAATTATCTACGGTCAGGGCCACAGATAAATGTGCGGCGCTGAAAGACCCACAAAGGCCGTAAAAAGTCGTCGCTTCAGGCGAGCAGGCAGGTGCTACTAAAAGTCCCCGCCATCTTTACGTGTGCACGTTACCAGCAAAACGACGACGTATGGCTAGTTGTCTAACCTGCTGCAGGCAGGCGCGATCATAAGAAATGTTCTGGTGAAGTCACCCTTTTTTTACCGGATGCACCGAAGTGTAAAACTTTAGTAAAACATTAAATTTTAAAACTACCTATTTTTTTTTGTGTTCAGCCCATTTGCGCATAAGATATTTTTAAAAAATATATATTTTTTTTTTGTTATAAATTTCTTGCATCGCGTATTTTCAGAACGCGTTTTCAGATGCGATGAACAGGAAACAGAAAACTTTAAGCAAACAATTGCACGGACGTGTAGTACAGAAAAATAAATAACATTGTAGCACAAGATGTAGGTGCGCCGTCTGGTTGACGGTGTTTTGCGTATCCGAGGCATGGAAGTGCAAGAGCGCTAGGGGCGACTTACGCACGCGCATCGAATATCTGGTCGCCTCTACGCGCAAGGCCCTATACTGAAGTCCAGTCTGTCTTTCGTCGACTCGCCTCATAGGACTTTCTGGAATAATCCTATAATTTTATTGTGTAATAATAAATATAAAAGTGTGCTGCATGTAGTTATGTGGTATGCTAGGGCGTTCGCCTCCGTGGCGCTTGAAATGCGTTGCACCGTGTTTGAAAAACACGTTTTTGAGAGAAACTACCAAACGTGCCCCCCGTTGATTTGCCGGAGGCATGCGAAACCACGCTAGAGACATGCACTAGACTTTTGTATATGGTCGCGTGCAATAAAAATTATAGGGTCACCACTTAAATTCACGTTCAGGCGAGCGCCGACGGAAAGACTGTAAGCCAGTTGAGCGCCTTGGGCGTAGATTCGATATCGCTTCGCTTTACATACGCCATCCGTAGCGCTTAATCGATTTTTTTCCTCACACAAACATGCCCTTCACTAGGTGACCACCTTAAATAGCCTCTAGCGAATGTTTTATACTTGAAAATGATTGCGAAACACTCACATAGCCCTTTTCCAGTTTAAAATACACAACGGAAGGGGAAAACGCGAACTAGTTTCGAGCATGAAGATTTTCTTAAATGTTATTCGTAAGCTGACTCCTCTCGTAGATATTGAATAACTCTGCGACTGAAGTTCTGCGCTCTGTTTGGCGGACTTCGGCCTACAGTGGCATGATCAGCGCCTTGCGTACAGAGGAGCTGGAGCATTTGGCGTGTGTTCCAATATAGCGTACTGCTGGAGGAGGTTCCGGAGAGATCCCCCCTCTTGCTAATGGAACCGGACGTTGAACTGGACAGTTCCGGGGACGTGCCCGAGATCACGTCAGGTGTTTGGATAGTGCACCGGCCATACCATACGCTTGGTAATTTGAGTGCTAGAGTCTCAAGCCTTATGGAAGGACATGCCTAGGGCGATCTGTTATATAAGATCGGGGCTTGCTTGGTGCAATCTGTGTACAGATTGGGGCAGAGGGGTCTTATCAATAATGGTGAGCGCTGTCATGGCTGCGATGAGAGGGCGTGATCCCTCTCTCCCGCCTAGTGGGAGGCCGGGGTGCGGGATGGCCCCGTGGCTAAGAGCGCCTCGTTAAAAAATAAAAGCACGATTTGTCGTGATTCACAGTTACCTGTCGCCAGTGGAGACTATTAGAGCAACGCGCGGCCTCTGGTAGCCAGTTGACTAACGACCACTGGTAGATACCACCACCCGCCCACGTCGAGGGGAGGCGCGCACTACAGTGTAGGCTGTTCGTGGTTAACTGACCACTTTTGAAAACCCTGCTTGGATCTACTTTTCCTCTCATTTTGTTGTATCGTTCCCCTATATGAAATATTGGCATTGTCGTGGATCGTTTCACTTTATTCGTGCGTCATCCAAGGGAACCCCCTTTTTTTAAAACGAAAATAAGTGTATTAATAATATGCGAATTTGTTCTACAGTATTATGTGTATAAACAAACACTGCCTTCACTGGCCACACATCTACATATTGCATTCAGAATACGTCAAGTCTTAGTACTGCGTTTATTAACTCATTCAGACCTGGTGTACACATTTGTGTACATTATGCACGTGCAGATTATTTTTGGCTTGTACTACACACTTCGAAACTCTAATGATCAATTATCTTACCTGTAGGTAAATAATTCGCAAACCATCTTATTGGTCTAGGTCACAATTGGTTCATATTACTGTAACCGAACATATAGCCTATAGCCCATTGGCTGTGATAACGAAACAAGCGTGCTTGTAGTCATGGGCAGTGATTTGTTTCAAAGGTAAATTCAAAAGCGTTTTCTGCTTTCACATCAAGCTCAAGCACAGGATGGATCACGGCTTGCATTAACCCGTCACTGTCCGCCGGAAGAGACACTGGGATAACCCGAGAAAAATTAATCCGAATATACTTCACACAGGTGGTATGTATCCTTATAAAACCAATTCCTGAACTCTGTGCCCCAAAAATGCAAACTAGCTGCAGGTATGCGTTCGCCTTGAATGCTGGTCGTGAGAAATACTCGCCCAATGCTACAGAACATATTACTTCTTCGTTATTAAAGATCTCCGCACCATTTGGCATCGTAAGTATATGTAACACTTCGTTCGAGGCGTATTCGTGTGTAATGACATAGTCGACATGCCTATCAAATGATTTTGCCTTGAAATAACGGCCACACGCAATCCAAATATAGCTGTACGATTTCATGTGGTGACACTTTTATTCTCTGGCATTTATATTAATTGTAAGGATGCGTTTATCATTTGCAATTTTTTACCCGGTAACTTGCTATGAAATAGTTTATTTTTAACCATTTAACCATTATAGCAACATGGTGCACACCATTATCTGTATTATATGTCATAAAATGTATATGGTAGTCATAGAGAGTAACTTGACAACGGATGATGAGTGTACATTATTCCTGCTTCGCAGTCGAGGGCACTTGCCTAGCCAATCGCAAGTCTTCCACAGCACTGCGGGTCATCTAATCCCTCACGCAGAGAGATTGTAGATTTTCGCGAGTCCGAGTCCGAGAAACGCTTAGGGCTACACAGGTGCGTACCTGAAATACCTCATCGCCTCTGCGTACATGTGACTCTCGTGTCTTTCCCTTGGTAACACGCCTCGGCAAAGTTCATATAATTTGACGGCATATTAAAAAAGATAAAAGTGTGCTGTATGTCCATGTATGTCTTTAAAAAATTCTAAACGTTTTGCGTACTTAAGTATTTAGGTATTTTCACTCTTTAAGAAGATACATTTTATAGAAAAATTGAGAAAGTCGTACCTCTGCACATGCATATATTTATAGCTTATAGGCTTTTCGCTGTTAGTAGTGGGCTTATGGGGCTGCGAGGACACAGGATTTGAGGATGTCGGAGTCGGAGTTGTCTGCGGTAGGAGGCCATATTGGTCAGTGCAGCCCGCAATCTTGATAGGCGTCACAGTCACTATCCACCATCTTGGTAGGCATCACAGCCACCGTCCACCATCTCGGTAGGTGCGGCTGGCAGCTGTTGGTCGGTGCAGTCCATCGTCTTGGTAAGCGTCACAGCCTGGTCTGTGCAGTCTGCCATCTTTGTTGGCGTCACACCCAGAGCTCGATGCCATGTTGGATGTTCATCCCCCAACATCCCAAGAAATAAGTTTAAACAGAATAATAAAACATATTTTAATAAAAACTTATTTTAATAAAAACTATAAAAAATTACCACCCCCCCCCCAATCCCCAACACACCCATTACCACTCCTAACCCCTTCAACAACCAAGTGACCCATAATCTTGACCCATGACCTTGACCCTGACCCATAACCCTGACCCTAACCCATAACCTTGACCCTGACCCATAACCTTGATATTGGCCCATGACCTTGACCTTCACTCATGACTTTGACAATTGGCCTTGTCCTTGATCCCTGACCTTGACCCATGACCTTAACCCTTGACCTTGTCCTTAACCCTTGACNTTGACAATTGGCCTTGTCCTTGATCCCTGACCTTGACCCATGACCTTAACCCTTGACCTTGTCCTTAACCCTTGACCCATGACATTAACCCTTGACCTTGTCCTTAACCCTTGAACAATGGCCTTTACCCTTGAATATTGACTGTGACATATGGCCTTGACCTTGGCTCATTAACTTGACCCCTGTCCTTATCCTTGACCATTGAACAATTGACCTTGATATATGACCTTGACTTTGAGCCATGACCTTGACCCTTGTGACCTTTAAATTAGAGATTGTGAGAAATGTAAAACCATTTTTAACCATTGAAGAACATATATTACCCCACCCCACAAACCTAACCAATACCACCGCCCCTCTTTTCCCCAAATTAATCATTGGCCTTACATAACATAAATTATTGCTCCACCCATACCAATCAATGGTATGTGCCCCACAAGGTGCTACTGTAAAAAGTATGTCACTTTTTTCGTGAATATGATGCAAGCCAATGATTGTACGAAGTCCACTATAGAGCCTACCTCTATGTATGCACCTTCTCCCACTGCTGGAAAATTACTTGGAAAACAGTGTTGCTACTGTGGAAAGATCATCAGCAAAAGCTGCCATGTTCGTCGACGTTAGACAATCACCTGTACGAAGAGTCCTTTTCGTCTGATGACGCATTACGGCATTGGTACCATGCAGTTTATGCAAAGCGATACATTGAAGGAACGCATCGAGATCTGCAAGGGTTCTTCTACTGGATGCCAGCAAGTGATGTCGCCAATACCCCATATTCCATCGGTGGTTACAGATTCGTCAGGCGACAATGATGAGACAGTTAATGATAAAAACGGAATGGGTGCAGTAGAGTCGGTTTGTGTTGAATGTGCACTTGCAAGACTTTCGCGTGAAGTCGACGAACTTCTAAATAAACGGTCGTGGGCTCTAAATACTGATGATGACCATGCGACTCCTTCAAAGAAAAGTAAACTTCATATTGAGGGTGAAACAGGTGGTGAAGACGATCATGAAGACAGCATTGATGATGACTATGAAGACAGTGTTGATGAAGTATCTGATCATAAGGATGATGATTCTCTCGACGATCCCATACATTTCACCAGCGAGTTTCCTTCGACAAGTATTGCGAAGAAGGCCGAAGGCGTCAATAAATCTCGTTCATTTGCTGCAATGAGTGAAATGGAGAAGGCAGAAGACGCAGAGAATACTGACTACATGTTTATCGAAGACCCGAATGAATTTGTTGATAGACTCAGGCATTTTATCGCTTTGCAACAAGATGGAGATTTCTCGCACGTTAACGAAATATCTTCTATCATTAGTGAACTGAAGGATTGGTGTTATATCAGATGAGACTGTTGGCTACTAACCATGATCTGCAAACATCTGAGAAATGTAATGATCGCATGTATGAAATAATTAGAAAAATAGAAAGTATATAATAATTAAATAAATTGCATTCATATATACATAATAATGGGATTTTAATTTCTTATTTATACCATTCTGCTTCTCTGAAAGACTTATTGATTCAGTGGTGTGTACAATCGATTGCAAGACTCTGTTTTAGATGAAATTTATACGAGTGTGTGCAGGAGGAGGGGCCATTGTAGGATCTGAAGTATTATGCCTTACTCGTGTCGATTAAAAAATCGGCAGAGTTCTATAAGGCGAACGAATGAATACGGGGGAATATTTTTCCGGAATGTTTCGCAACTGGTTAGTTGGCCTGGTCATTCATATTAGTCGACTTTTTCGTGATTGGTTGTCATAGACTATGGGATTGNAGGATAGTGGGTTGAATGGATGGTGACATGTATAAATGTTGATGGTGGCTGAGCTATGGTAAGTAAATTGCGAGGGAAGCAGAGTGACGAGAGGAGTGTTATCGGGGTAGGGAGAGGGGGGAATACTCGTATGTGCTACATAAAGATAATAATTCGCTTTGGGGGTCGTAAGATTGATCGGCTATATAGCCAATGAAATATAGAGGTGAGGGTTCAGACGTCTGCTGATCTTCGTACCAGGGAGTGGCTGTGCTCTGCAATCTTTACGAGAATCGGACTTTTAGGGTCGCACACATCCAATTTGGTTTTTCGTATTAGGTATGTAATTTTTTACTCGACGGCTGTTTACGTTTTTTGTAATTTTTTGAGATTTTTTCTTGATTTTCTGAGTTTAAGGTCATTTCGGTCAAGGTTACCTACATCCAACATGGGTGTCGGAGTAAGTGATGTAATATTTTCCTAAACTGTTATTAGTTTCTTTCAGCTTTTGCAATTTTTCTCCATTTTTTATTATTGTGAAGGGGTGGGGGTATAGAGGCGGTGAGGTGAGTGTAATGGAATGAGTGTGAGTTAAACGTTACTATGTTGATAGAATTTTTTGATTTTTTTTTAATATTTGCGATTTTCCTCAATTTTTGTGATTGGGAAGGGTGTGGGTGGGGAGGGGTGAGGTGAGTGTGTTGGGATGAGTGTAAGGTTAATGTTGTAACTTCCTGGATTTTAAGAAGTTTTTAATATTTTTTGTGATTTTTCTTGATTAAATATTTGTTCGGAGTCACCAAAAAAGATTGCAAATGGACGACATGAGAGCTCTCTGGTGGTAGATGCTAAAAAAAAAAAGTACCTATCACTTTCTATAGTGTCCAATACTGGCAAAATATGTGTTAAAGTCGTAATTTAGCAACCAATGGGCATATACCATTGAGTGATGTGGGTGGAGCGATAATTCCTGTTATGTAATGCCAATGATTAATTTGGGGAAAGGAGAGGGGGTGTTGGTTAGGGTTATGGGGTGGGGTAACATATGTTCTTCAATTCTTAAGAATTGTTTTACATTTGTCAAGATGTTTGATTTCAATGTCACAGAGGTCGACGTCATGGGTCAAGTACAAGGTCAGGGGTCAAGGACAAGGTCAGGGGTCAAGGTCAAGGGTCATGGGTCAGTTGGTTGTTTAAGGGGTTAGGAGTGGTAAGGCGTGTGGTGGTGAGGGGATGGATGGTTGTGAGTGTTAATTTTTTATAATTTTTATTCAAATAATTTTTTATTAAAATATTTTTATAAAAATAATTTGTACTAAACAAATTTCTTGGGATGTCGGGGAGATGAACATCCAACATGGCATCGAGCCATGGCTGTGACGCTTACCAATATGGTGGACTGCACCACCATCATGGATGCTGGCCGCACCTACAAAGATGGCGGACGGTGGCTGTGACGCCTACCAAGATGGCGGGTTGCACCGACCAATATGACCACCGTCCGCACTTGTGACGTCACAGCAGACAACTTCGACTCCGACATCCTGAAATCCTGTGTCCCCGCAGCACCATAAGCACACNCACTTGTGACGTCACAGCAGACAACTTCGACTCCGACATCCTGAAATCCTGTGTCCCCGCAGCACCATAAGCACACTACTTCTGTTATTTCAAAAGCCTTGCGAAACTCAATGGAGTGAAGAGATTTGGGTGGCTCTTAACATCGAGGCCTTGAGAGCTAATGAGCGTGAAGCGAGGTGAGTACGGAGCACCACTGGAATGCAAGGGTGGAGGAAAGGGAAATCTCCGAGAAAACCCACCGACCAGCGACATCGTCCAGCNCACTTGTGACGTCACAGCAGACAACTTCGACTCCGACATCCTGAAATCCTGTGTCCCCGCAGCACCATAAGCACATTACTTCTGTTATTTCAAAAGCCTTGCGAAACTCAATGGAGTGAAGAGATTTGGGTGGCTCATAACATCGAGGCCTTGAGAGCTAATGAGCGTGAAGCGAGGTGAGTATGGAGCACCACTGGAATGCAAGGGTGGAGGAAAGGGAAATCTCCGAGAAAACCCACCGACCAGCGACATCGTCCAGCNGGAGCACCACTGGAATGCAAGGGTGGAGGAAAGGGAAATCTCCGAGAAAACCCACCGACCAGCGACATCGTCCAGCACGATTCCCACATGTGAAAATCCGGGAGCTACCCTGCTGGGAAGTGAACTTGATTCACCGAGGTGGACGGCGAGTAGTCTGACACCTACTCCACCGCGGCTCCGGCACCAGTCAATCCATGAATTTATTTGCTGTGGTAGTGAGAGAGTTGATGAGAAGATCAAAAGGTTTCCGAGTAAAATCTGTATTTCCAGTTATCGCTGGAAAAATCGGAGGATGTTCGGATTTTCCGGAAGACGTGGCATGCGTGAAACAGCTTGGAGGGTACGTCGTCGGCGCGTGTAGGTAGGCGCTGTGCGGTGTGTGAAGGCTGACGGCAACTGGAGCCGTCNGGTTCGCCTTCACACTGCTCAACACCGCGGTGCTGCCCTGCTATAGTCCATTCACGGTTACTTCACACTTTTGTGAAACACTGCTAAAGTTCTACTTCCAGGATATTCCTCCGCCTCATGCAAACAAAGCTTAAACGAGTCTTCAAAATCACGCCAAAGGGACAGTGCACCGTAATCGTGCGCATTCAGAGTAACAGTATTTTGCATAAGAAGTATTTACGACTAGGAATTGCCAATACACCTATGTTATGTTATCCCTGTTTTTATTTATATTAATAATGAATGAAATATTATAATTTGCAGGTAAACTATTGTGATGGTTGTCACATAATTCTCCGCAAATTACGTCCGACTATCTGCCTAAACACATATTTCTCCACGTCACAAAGAAAACACGACATCGCAAATGAGGGAAGGAAAAACGAAGTCAAGATGCCTCCCCTGCAGGAACACGACAGCGGCGCGGCCCGGTCCTGCGCTGTGGCCGCTGCAAGCTGTGACGTCATTACAAACACCTGATCGGCAATCATATTTCGGCTTCGCAGCGATTGGACCACGTCACATAACGTCGTCCTTGGATGCCACATTAGGCAAACCTTGTGCCGCGAGGGGAGTGTGGGGTGTGTGTCCCCGCTCGAAGCTGCGTTCTGCGCATGTGGGGTTGTCACTTTTAGTTATTAACTGAAATATCATTGGCTGAAGTCCAATTTTTTTTGTTATCCTTCTGGATACTTCGGTGTCCTGGGTTGCCAAGATTTACGATCGACGAAGTGTGGGTCAGGCAGGTGTGTAAAGGGGGGAGGGGTGGGGAATAAGAGTCCTATATTAGTATCTCCGTTTCGTGTTGTCAGGCAGAGAGGGCGAGGCAGTCATGATAAGTTAAGTACACTTATCTCGTATTTGGGTCACTTCATGCCGACAAAANCAGGCAGAGAGGGCGAGGCAGTCATGATAAGTTAAGTACACTTATCTCGTATTTGGGTCACTTCATGCCGACAAACCTTCTTTATTATGTACGTTTTTAATTATATGTAATTTAAATTTGGCATGTATGTACCCTTTGTGGCTTCTTTAATGACAAATGTTTGTCAATAAAAAATTAGATTTTTTTATATTTTTTTTAAGTGAAGGTTTGAGTAAAATTTATAAGGTTTTTCTAGAGAAATAAGAAAATTAGTTCATTTTTCTGGTAAAGATGTCATTTTGTAGTATGTAATTTTTTTTTACGTTTTTGGTTACCAATGGTTACAAACTAATTGTTTGCGTTGGGGTGTAACCAAACGCGAAATCATCCGTGACAACTAGTACTTTGTAAACACTGTTACTTAATGGTAACCATTTAGGGTATTTGGACGGGTCACACCCGAGGCAGTTTTCTCTAGGGATATTTTACAACTTATTAGCCAGAAAAGAAAAAATTATTAAAGTTAACTGTTTGATAAATGTATTTATACTAAAATAACTCGATGTACCAAGATTTATGTCAAAAATATGGGGCGTTTGTAATAGAAATATTGTTTGATGAATAACTGTCAGTGTTTAATTTAGGTTGTACGAATTAAAAAAAATTATTAATAAATAAAAACAAACAAATTATTTTTATATTCACTTCCGGGAAGGGATGGATACCACCACATCTAAGTTATATATAACTTTTTTTTTAAGCCTGTTTGCTAACATTTATACAGGCTGATGGTGTTTTCCGCCATATCAAGGTTGCATAAGACTGACTTGAGATGGAGGTGGTGGTATAAATTTTTCCGGGACTGCGTGTTAGTTCTGGCATCATTTCACTATAAGTAAAAGTTCGATTTAATAAAAAATAAGGTACTTTCATGTTAGCATGAGTATAAAACGCTTGTGTTACATGATATATTTAGCAAACAACCAAACACCTCATACATGAGGTGATTTTTCAAATGTTTGAATTAAAAAGTGTGAAGACACCGCGAATAGACAATAGGCGAGCAAGTCCTATCTCAGCAAGCATACGGCTGTCCACGATCAACTGAGGTCGTGTCCCAGTTCGCCAAGAGAGTACACTCTCGCCCACTCTTGACGTCACAGAGGGTCCTTTCTGCTGACTCAACTCGGTTGAAAAGAGCGCGAGAGGGGAGAGTGAACGACTTTTACATTTTCGGATTCTGCAGCAGTGTTTTTTGTTGACTTTACGTAATAATTACAATGATGTCACTTGGTCGGCGCATTCACACTAATCACTAGGTCCCTGAATTTTTAAGCACCGCAAGGAAACGCAGTGGGCTGAGAAAACAGCTCAACTTTCAGACGTGTTCGGTGACATCTTGTTATGATTTTGATATTTCGTTGACAATTATCCTTAATTAGGGGCGTAACAAGTTATTGATAAGAGTTATGTAATGAACATTATATAAAAGAGGTTTATTTAACTTTAAGTTTGTACAATATTATTTCAATATAAATATGATTGAATATGAACGGGGTGAGCTATACAAATATATTGAAATATTAAATGATATTATTTTATCAATATTTAACCAGCCACGTTCTTATTAAAGCCTAATTGGAAAGTCCCCACCTTGTTCATGATTCCAGAGGCAGATTAAGATGGCGCAAGTCGACGGCCGGACACACCCATCTTCAGTGGTCTTCTCGTTCCAATGGTCCGACGACAAAAGACACCGCCCACGGACTACGCTGTCCTATATCGGCTGCGTTGTCGCCGTTTACTGGCCGGCGGAGGATGTTTCTGTGGTTTGCGATTTCATAACTAATTTCAGCAATAATGGCCCGTGTCCTGTATAAATAAGTGAAGGTGTGATGAGGCAGGCCGCTCAGCTAAGGGCGTGCCCACAACTCGTAACAATCTGCATAGAAAGTGTACATAGAAAGTGTGGCACCTAGAGAACGTACACGTCACATACTACCAGAAATGAACTTAATCTTGGTGAATTAGTTAATTACATCCTTTTTTCTAAATGTGCAAAGGAAAATAAAAACTTAAATATTATTTTCTAACAAAATCTTTAAACAAGTACACTAAATAATTTTGATTCTCCTTTTACTCTGCGATCCTATTTAAATACATTTTTTTTGCAAAGAATGCAGAATCTCATTCTTTAACTGTCTGAACTTTGACTGTACGTTTGTATTTTGTGTCGGTGACATCATAAAAGGGAATGTAAAGTCACATGCTTAAGTTTTGAATTGTGTAATAGTCTTAAGGGAGTCTAACACGGTTCCACCTCCCTCTGACAGGCTCGACTAGCACCTATGTCCGTCTCCCGTAGAAAGAAGAGAAGAGGTGTCTTATAATAATTATCATCCCGCACGACGGCGCCACGAGTACGCGCGGGGGTGAGTACAGTACTGCCTTGTGGCGGGTCGATAAATCAGCGCCAAAAATGCGGATATTTTTTGCACTGGCTTCGCTCGTTTCATAGTGGGGTTTATATTCGGTGATCAGAATCCTCGTGTAGGACTCCGCGTACCAACTCGTAATCCTCGAGTGTTTCGGAGCATACTACAGTCACAGAAAAAGCTAAGATAGAGACTGTGGTGTGAATGGCGAGCTCCTGCAGCCGCACGCGACAGTATAGAAAACGTCTCTCGTGCAATCAACATGTAGTCCTTTTAAAGTAAAATTTTGACTGGGCCGAACTAGGAATGAAGTCCACGGAGCGAACTCGTACCCAGAAGTAGGCTCTTAAGTCAGAGTTTTGGATATAAGTGTAAACAAGTCTAAATGCGGATTGAAAGTGGATTGAAAACTCAGCAGAGCAACCTACTGGCGACTGCTTAGCTAGAAAACAGAAGAATTACGAAAAGTTTAACACTGTTATTTTTTGGAGGCAATTTATTAAAATATTCAGCAGAACTCTCTCCGACAACACGTTTCTCGGCTCCTTTTTCTTTCTGCAAATGTTCGGTCTACTTAATTAACCACGTGCAAAGAGTTTAAGAAAGATTCTTCAAAGTGTCGTCTTATATGTTTCGCTTTCAGTCGCTGTTAATTCTTAACGGCACTATTTAGAGTCAACTTTCCATCCAGATTCTACAGTCCAGTCCACCTTGGCGAGTGGACTGGACTATCTAACTTTTTATCTCACTCCAGTCCTACTTTTGTCCAGTCCGTGTGTGTTTAAGGTAAAGTTTCAATCGGGATTCTTCAGTATACTCCGTGTTCAATCAGGACTGAAATGTTACTCTAAACGTATTAATAGAAAACGTGGTTCGCCATTCGGCACCTAGAGACTAAGGCGGCGGCTGGCCAGCCAATAGGGAACCTTCCGCAGCACGCAGTAGGCGATCAGATACGAGGTTAGTTTCCAGAGCCTCGCGCGTGCAACAAGCGACCCAGTGCGCCTACGTCAGTGCAACAGCCACGCTCATTCGCTTCTGTATATTCAGTGATTGTCATGATCTCCTGTCGGCTCGAAAAATCTTCAATTCTTACCTCGATCGTCGATTTAGAAACAACATGCATTCATGCTAAGTAAGTATAGACTACTTTAGCCATTCGATCCTTCCATGCTTCATCTTCACGGTTTGATGGATACTACTGACGATTTCACAAAAAAAAAAAACCTACCAAGTACGTTAGCGAGATCATTTTTCAGTCTTTACAGAAGGAAAAGCCGTTGCGCCGAGCTCTGCATGTCGTACCTTACGGAGCGTTTCGTAGTCTGTTTCTACCAGGAAGGACGGCACAGATATATGCATGACGTCACAAGCTGGAATATAACGTAATCATCCATGTTCTGCCAGGCCCTATCCTCGTTTGTTTCTGCAGTCGTAGTCGGAACTCGGTAGCTGCGTCACAAGGAGCAAAGCCTGTCTAATTTCCGTGCGGTACTTTTTATTTTCATGAATACGGTTTCAATGTGTATGCGGCGTGTATGCGGCGACTGTGATGACAGAACGGGAATTAAGGGTGTGGCGGTAGCTTGCCGACACATGAGACAGGTACTCCACCTCTACTGCCTCCAGTGGAAGACTTATTCCAAAAAGCAAAGGACCCTCCCCACCTCCAATTGATATAAAAATTCATATAGACCAAAAATGGTCACCTAATAAAAACATAATAAATATTAAAAAATCCAGAAAATTATTTACATGAAAAATACCCCTAAGTTGTAGAGAAAATGACTACAGCATAACACAAATATGAACTATGAATTTACATTAACAGAAACCCCGTAAGGGAAAAGGTTTACATAACTTTTTATAACATACTTGAGCAGACCGTCCCCCCCCCCCTTTTTTTTTCTCACGTTCATGAAGTGTAGACAGCGCCCCATTGTGACGTCATATGCTGCACGCACGCCTCCAGAAGTTCTAAAAGGCAACATTTGAAGGAGGGGGAGGGTGACCGGACGGACGAGGAAGCCAGGAAAGCCGGCCCGCGTTGAGCGTAGCTCCAGCTCGCTCACCAACAGCGGCGACGGCGCGAGCGAGTACAACGGGGCACTCACACCTAGGTAAGACTCCACGGGGTTTCTTAAAACAGATGCTCACGTAGATGTGACACCGTCACAAGGGGCCTTAGGCACCAAGTCGGAAATCAGTGTCCACTGATATTAGATTCTGCCGCACCCGTTTATGTGGAGAAATATCGGGGTAAAAATGCGTGAGTAGATTTTGTGACGAAATAAACTCAAAAAACATTTAACTGTTCATCGCTACTTAAATTTGACGTAGTTTTATTCTAACCACTAACTGGGAGCATCCGCTTTATGCGCAAAGAGTCCCTGTTTAGTGATAATTCAAAAGACTTTGCCTCAGAATTACTTTCCTAACTTGGTGGATTTAACCACGGCCGTGTTTTAACTGCTATGTGTCTAAGTTGTCGGCCTGCGATTCACAGACGTTCGGTACCACACCAACCTAATTCTGACTGGAAAAGTCAAATACTGAAAGTCCTCACACAAAGACACGCCGCGCATGATTAAAGGTAAACTTCAGGTGCTCCAGTATGATAAAGAAATCTAGCCTGTGTGGAACACTTTACTGGAAAGTCAGGCATCGCTGCCAACTCAAACTCTCGAGCTGTATTTTCGAACGAAGGCAATCAGATGAGTGGCCAAACAAATATATACAGTTGATTCAACTAAATATTTTGTTGAAAGTGTAATTTAATTTGGCCCAACACGAGAGTTTTGTTTATTCAAGAGCGTATTTTGTTGAATCAACTAAATGAATTTTTTTGCTTTTCAAGTTTGGTTTACTTAACCAAATACTTTGTTGGAGCAACTATGTATATTTTGGCCATATACAAACAAGTACTTTGTTGCCTGAAAGAAACCTTTCTCTCAGTGGGTACTAGATTCCGACTTGATGCCTAAGGACCCATACATTCTCGTTTTGTCATTACAGTCGCCGCAACCACCACCATATAAAAATATTAATTCGCATACATGAAAATTAAAAGTACCGCACGGAAATTAGACTTGCTCCTAGTGAAACAGATAATGGTCAAATGACACTGTCGAAAATTTATTGCAGGTGGTCACTAAACTCGGGAATTTTTCCAGTCGGTACAATATATTGAAGAATTTGGCTAGTGTCGGCCATTCATGGTAAAGTGAGCACTTTTGAAAGCCCTCTCATTTGGAATAATAGTCAATAAAGTTATTTCATTTTAACCTTGTTCGTTAACTTCCGAGCGCGGTGGAATATACACAGTGTGTTTATTCCTTACATGGCAATATCTATTTAAAAAGGTGCATAAAGGATCAAAAATGGCTGAAAGAAAAAATAGCTAGACCCTCAAAAGTGCTCACTTTACCTCGAACAGCTTACGTATATAAGTGATTTTTTTTTTCTGCGGATAAAAAATTGTAGGAAACTACTGCCATCTCTCAGACATCTCGACAAGGTAAACGCGAACGATTTAGGGACTGCTCCTCTTTAATCGATTTCCAACTTTCCGTACATACGTCAAAGACGAATCCAGTCGCCCGTGGCAGTCACCGTCACGTAGAGACACGGACAACCCAGGGCAATAAATAATTACGGCCGGCCGGTCGCTGGCACGAGGAGCAACAAAAGTAACGGCGCGATTACGAACGCATTACGTCCGCCGCCTCTAATGAGTTTTAATTGCATCGTGGAGCTGCAGCGCTCATCTCGGTCTAGGCAGTCGCTTCCCCCGGGGACGTATGATATATTGTCTCACGATTTAAATTGCTGCCGGCTCCCTGCTGTTGTTCTAAGTAGTTCTCCCTTGCACCCTCCCCCTCCGTTCCCCCCTGCCGACCAGCTGCACATTCACCCGCATGACACAACCCGCCGTCGACGACGGTAGAGCAAAGAGCGTAATTACCAATTACAGAAGACGCGCGCCCGCCACACGGCGATGCGAACAGAAAATATTACAATCCGAGTTGGGGCGTCGCGTCGGAGGTAGCGGCCAATTGGTCGCGAGGAGCTGGAGGGGGGGGCGGGGGCGAAATAAGTTCTGGATTAGTTGCGCAATTATTTTCCGGAGCAGCAAGAGCATTCCACGAGACTTGCCGACGACGAAGGTCCTCTCCCGAACAAGGCATGTGACCCAGCTCGGCTGCTGGGGTAGCCAGCGTCCAAACACAGAATACGTAAGAATACAGAAGTTGAACGGACACTTGTTCCGCGAACTCCAGTCGCGCACGCCGGCAAAATGGCGTCCCTGAACAGCGACATGTCCGCTGGCCAATCAGCGCTTCGTAACGTACTTGCCAGCCGGAACGCCAACCGAGGGGGAATCTTTCGCAGCACGCAGTAGTGAGCGTCCGAACGAGCTATTTTTTGTTGGTGGCACCCCTAGCGGAAACGGCGGTAGAAACGGAGTGGGAGAGACGACAAGCAGGCGCATTACAGAAAACGGTACAATGACGTCGCTGGGAAAAACGTGTACTATAATTTACGAAGTGTTTCAGAAAATACTATTTCCGTCAATCTTCCGAAAATCCCTTTAAAGTAGGTTCGAAAATTATATGAGAGGAAGCACGCCTTCGACGTTAACAATTGTCAGCGCGTGAAATACATGACGAGTGCGTGAGAGATACGAATGTTCACAAGCCCATCTATAACGTCAAAATTTATGTTATTATAGTATTTTTAAATGGTTTTGCGCTAGACGTGGTTTTAATATGACTTTTAATAGTAGTGAACTTATGTGTCTGCGTGGACAATGTATTTTAAATGGAGTGTGTGGCTGCGGCAGCGGCTGAGGATCTATTACTGAGGATCGACTCGGACGAGCTCAGAAGCTTTCGACTAGGGGATTGTCGACCATACCCGAAGGTGCTCTGCAGTTACGCTCACTAGCCCTTCAAGCATATATGCCTGTTTCTGGTAGCCATATTACTTTTATAGACACAGGATATGTCAAATAGACAATATTTATTTATTATATTACTTTAAATATTCCTTTGTTTTTAATCTCAGTCACCATTCACTGGGTTGATTACCTTAAGGCACCACTTCTTAAGAGGGTTTAGCTCGGGGCGGCACCGTTCCTGGCAGTACCCCGAGAAAATCAGAGGTGGATTATAGCTCATTCTGGAAGCAACGATGTTTTCTTTGATGGAGGACTGTTGAATTTTGATGCCAAAAAACATTTTTCGCAACTACCTCAATGAAATTAATAGTGAAAATTCCACCAAGTGCTATGAAAGGTGGCTAATACCTAATAGATCGCAAAAATGTATTGTCCGTTTAACAACACACCATATCACTTTGCTCAAGAAGATAAACCACTCGCATCGTCTTCGACCGTGCAAACTGTAAGGAACAAGTGACAAACCCAAAATGTGAATTGTTATATCGAGCGAAACTGAATCGCGTTTCTGTAACATATCGCACAGATATTTTTCGTCACAAAGTTTTAAAATTGCCGCCATACACTGTGATTACAATCACACTGAGTACATAGATAGTTTAATGTAATTATGAGTGGCCGATAATAATGGTAATTTACCTTCTTATATTCTTTAACATATAATAGCAGCTTTCTGAAGAAGGAATTGTTGCTAAAGCAGTGTAAACTGGTAAAGAAACTTTAAAATGTGTACTGGAAGAATGATGGGTTAATGGGACAAAGCTGTCGCCAGTCAACTTGGAAGTAACAGTGACGGAAACAGTAGTATGCCAAACGACGAAATGTGTTATCGTTAAACGTTTACTTATATCTGTGTATGTTCGTGTGTGTTGCGTTGTGAAACAGATTGCTCTGCTCGTGATCTCCCTCTGCGGCTGGGTTTGAAAGAGCGACACGCGTCACACTAAATACAACCGCAGAGCTCTTTCGTGCGTATAGGCCAAGGTTTCAGTTGACTTCGTGGCACTGTATGTTCCAGTTTTATCGTGTGATTCAGAATGTGTGTTTTTTTTTTTCAGAGTAAAAAAAAACAGATTTTGTTGTTTGAGCACTTCAAGCATCAAGTTGTAATTAAGTGTGATTACGAAATGCGAATTTCTTAGAAAACAAATAATTTCATTCATAATGGTACTTTTTTTTTCCTGTTTTGGACATACCGTATTTATAATGTACTTTTTATCATTTTTTAAATAGCAAATTTAGTTTGTTAACAGATTTTTCTACCATTTGCCCCTATTTTTTGGAATATTTTCATGCACATTTTACCTTTTAAGTGTATAACTCTTTTAAAGCTATGTATTAAATAAACGATACTTATTTTGTGATAAACAGGTGGCACTGTCGAACAAATTCACAGAATTTTCACAATAATAACACTAACTTCAAACGGCTAAGAAATGGAATTTTCAAAACATCACACAGACAGAAAAAATTGCTATTTCGTAGAGCTCCAACACAGGTTAGGTGGTCATTTAGAAATTTTATATGTGAAAGCGTTTAACCAGATACATGCAAAAACAAGAATGGGTGACTGCAATGAGCTTTCCGCAAACTCGCCACAAATTAGATTGTAAAAGTTGTCGCTTGAAATACTGTACTACGCGCTCTTCGCGTGTATGTCTTACCGCATCAGATGCGCCAGCCAGCGTCGCTGCTGATTCCACTGATTCTGTGTCTCGCTTACGCAAAATGTAAAGTGAATATGTGGTAGAGTGTGCATGATAGCTTCACAGTAACCCTCTCCATGTTCCAGCATTGGACTGTTTTTCTACCAGTAGCACTATCAAAAACAACGTCGATATAATTTGAGGTTAAATCTCTGCTTTAAGTAAATGCTTTTAGATGTTTTAATGCTCCTCTAACGTTATTTTAATTCAACTAAAATATATTCATGTTAGTCAAAGTAATTTATTTATTTAAAAGGGCGGGTCTATTTAAATTCAAATTGGAAACAAACATGTTTATTACTGTTGCCCATGTGACGTTGACTGTTGTGTTGGTAGGGGATGAGTCAACGTTGGGGACAGGCACATAAGACCCGTCTGCTTCAACTTTAGACTAAGTAAAGTAGCTTCAGGTGTGCGGGTAAAACTAGAGCGCGAAGCAGAACTTGAGCCCGTGGCCTTCCGGCACGGAGTAGAAAAGTACGCAAAGGCGAAATGCGTAGCGGTTCTTTTAATGTGTGCGTACTGCGTACCGAGTCTCTGATTGGCTGCGCGAGGCTCTGGTAACACACCTTGTTTTCGATTGGCTACTGCGCACTACGTTATTTTCCTTATTGGCTGGGCTGCCCGGCTGGAAAGTAGATTACCAGGCGCTGATTGGCGAACGACGTTCCGTCATGTTGCTGGCTAGCGATGCCATTTTGGTGGCGTGCGCGGCTGGAGCTCGCGAAATAAAGGGCTGTTTCAACTCTGTATTCTTATGTACTCCGTGCTTTCGGTTTGACAGGTAGGTACTGTGAACCCTGCACCAACACAGGCTCCCGCCTACCTCGCGCTTGAACTGCGTTGCATAGTGTTTGAAATACACGTTTTCCAACGAAACTATTAAACTTGAGTCCAAAGTGCTGATCTACGAAAATAACTCACACTTCAGACGATAGCTGTTGGGTGCTTTCTAGACGTCATGTACATTAGAAACAGCATTTCAGAACACTCCAAAATGGCTAAAAACTTATTTTTCAAAGCACTGTATCTAAAAATATACGCGTCAGATCCACACAAAACTACTCAAGGGCTCTGCGTTGAACCTGTATATAGTCTATTCACGTTTAAGTGAGCACTTTTTGAAGCCCTCTCACTTGGAATAATAGTCAATAAATATATTTTATTGTAGCCGTCCACGTTAACTTCCGAGTGCGATGGAATATACACACTGTGTTTATTACTATTTACAGTGTTTAAAGAGGGCGATGTTAAAAGACGTTCATTGTTATGAAGCGATACACTTACAAATATACGCTTGTCTTTTTCGCCGCGTGGTACGTGAAACATGAAACTCGGTGTCGCCAATTAACGCGGTTTTCAGAGCGTGGCGTCCAGCCGCCGTGACGGAGCGAAACTCGGCCCACAACGAGCAGGTTTAATTAACTCCTACATTAATTTTACGATCCTTATTGCAGGTTCGGTTAACATCGCCCCTGTGCGTGCGGAGAGCGGGTACTGGTGAGCTCGATACGCACAGTTGCGCGGGCGTTCAAGCGAGTTACCAAGGTTAAGGGGACTAGTAACTACAGCGGAATCCGAATCACCTGAATGAACGAAACAGTGCTTAAGAATATAGACCATGCCGAGAGAGATCTCAAAAAAATATATATATATCGGGCCGCGGTGGTGTAGTGGTTAGATTACTCGCCTCCCACCAAGGGGAACCGCGTTCGATTCGAAAGCATGGCCGAAATTCGCCGCGAAACACTGATACCTGAAACTTACAACAAAACTAACTCAGTTGAAGGGGTTACTAATGAGTTAATTCTATTTTGAGGTTTATACCACATTAAATACATTACATCTACGTAAATATTTTTCCTAAAATTTATTTTTTTATTTTTATTTTTCTCTTAAATTAGTTTTATTTGGTTTGTACTTACTAGTAGACTATTAAGTTTCACTAAACACACTAACGAACACTGCTATTTTCTTAATTGTTACAAGAATTATAAACAAACTCTCGAGCTAGTGAGGGTCAGCATGGATAACAGAAGGCTGACTGCAAGTGGAGTCGGCTTCCCTATACGAGGGACAAACGCCTCTCTTACCTGTTACAGCGAAGAATGTTTGAGGGGAAAGATAACGAGAGGGGGGTAGGGCAGTGCCGTTGGAAAATGTTTAAAGTAGTAAATGACGTTGTAAGGAGCTTGGGAGGGGGGAATACCAGTTTAGACCCAAGTCAAAGAAACTGGAGTCCACGTTTACAAAAGACTTCTCAAATTGGCAAGGAAAGGTAAACAGTATTGGGTAGATTTCCCTCCGAATTAAATTTTTTTATTCTAATCATCAAAATGTGTTTTTATTTCGTGTATACTTTTTATTGATAAATTTGTTAATATGCTACAAAAAATTTACTGCAATATGAGAAATTCTTCTGCAGTTTTGATTGCTATTGATGCTTTGTTTAGTGTTACCTGTCGCTGGTCTGCGCCTCTGACCTTGACCCGCCCTGCACGAGCGGGCGGAAGAGAAGGACAGAGTCGTTGGGTGATTTATTGACGCGCGCGCTATCAGTTGCATCCGGAGACGCGGTAGCTTTTCCACAAACGAATGTTTACTAAGCTCGCCGGTTTTGCTTAGCAAGGCGCGTGCAGCTCCCGGCCTTGGGTATCCGGTGTCTTTGAGACATCTGAAGAATGCTCTGGATTACTGACATCGCTTCTCTCAGCTAGACTGGGGGTGCGGCAAACCTTTCAGGTCAAAGCCAGCAGCAATAAAATGCGTGTCGGGCTTCCGGGCCGGCAGTGGTTGAATGGATGAATTTCAGCGATAGAGGACTAGCGAGAAGAGAAGCGCGCGGCGAGAGAATTGGCCAGCGGGAGAAAAATCTGCGACTGCGAACATCAGAGCAGTGAAGAGTACGACTGCAGGCTGGATTATTGGATTCGTGAGTTAAAGACAATACAAATGATGGCAACAGATAGGCTGAACACGTGATAATGATGACTATGAGTTAATCGACTGTAACCAAAGAGAGACATTAAGAAGGACATTAATTAGCATTGAAATAGACATTAAATATTGTGGTCACTGAGAAATAAAGAGTAGTAGTGGAGATAGATAGGTTAATGCTGTAAATAATAGCAGTGTGAATAAATTAAAATTAAATTTAGTTATTTTATTTTTATTAAAACCTCCATCCTTCATGAAC